>MCJB01037056.1:3823-107202 GCA_002018475.1 Nicotiana obtusifolia
CCCCCCCCCCCCCCCCAAGACATAACATGTGTCACACATTGATTGGAGGGTGTAATGCAATTTCTAAGAAGTGGTAAAAGTGGTTTGTTTTAGAGTTTTTCCTCTGCAAAAAATGTGTAAGAGGGATTTGGTCCATAATTCAGGTGGTAACTTATGTATTTTGCCCTAGTAACAACTAAAGTGTCACATGCTCACAATAAAAACATTATGCAAAGCTACATCATTCTGCCAAACATAAAGCTGTAACCTATTGCCATTTTGCCAAACATAAAGCTGTAAGTGTAACTAACAAGTAGCAGCAACATCAACATGAGAATACTGGCCCATAGGTCTAAGTGTCTAACACATTAAGCTTAAATAAGTCTAACAAATTCAAAATCAAAATAACACAAATTGTCTCAATTAACTTAAATATAAATTTTTGAAAAACGCTTAAGACAACCCCTATATGCTTCCTTAAATTATATGTTTCATCCCTCTTTGGATGAACATTATAGTCTCAACCACAGTGTATGCACTCTACTTTGCGAACTTCTCCATTGTCTTCTACCACCTCAAAGTGTTCCCAAACGTGTGAGTGCACTTTAGGAGCACGGGGCATGATTGCACTTGAACCTAAGAAAGAAAATAAAATCATAAGTTAGAATATAATTTTTTGATGATAAAAGAACAAAACTACAAAAGTATATCACCAAACAAATAAAGTATTAAACTTACAACTCAAGTTACAACTATATATCAATAATGCAAGTAGTGCTTCCACTATATTTTATATCTAAAGATAATGCGACCAAATATGTCATACTACATAAACAAGTGTAATATATTATTTTGAACTAAACCACACACAAAATATTAAAAGCTTACCAAGTTCGAGCTCCTCAAGATACTCCCACTCTTCTTCAACTAATATGATTCTTCTCTTCTCTAAGCCAATCTTGAACACAAATAAGAGCTTGCACGCATTTAGGAGTCAATAAACTCCTAAATGAATCAAGAATACGGCCACCGGTGCTAAGCACACATTCCGACGCTACACTAAAAATTGAAATGGCCAACACATCACGAGCCAACTCTGAAAGAATAGAAAATCTAGGATCATGTGTTTTCCAACAACTTAAGATATCAAATTCTTCACTAAAAGACTCTTGTTCTTCACTAATGTATTTATCCAAGTCCAATTTAGCACCCCACTTCTATTGTCTTCCTTTTGTTTCTTTAAGTGAAGCTTCGTACTTATTCATGATGCAGTTATAATATCCCTACTAGATGTATTAGATGTGTTATCAGATGAAGTAGATCTAGATGAATATTGAGGACAAGATCCTGTTGAATACTTTTTAAAATACTCTTTAAACAAAGAATTCATATAAGCATACACCTCATCATTTATTTTCTTCCCTTTTTCCTCCCAAAAGGTTCGTCAAGTGCAAGGCCAACATTCAAACTTGTTACGTGGATCAACGACAGAAGCAATGTTGTTGAAAAAGTCTCGTTGAAAATATTTTTGGGAGGCTCGAATTATATATTTTATTTTATCTAGACATGAGAATGGGAACCGCCTTGGTTGCGACTATGGTAGCTAACTATGTTGCCGTCCTAAGTGTCGGTTCGTCGTACTTCTCGTCTTTTTTTTCTTTTCCGTTGGTTATCGTCATCAATCTTTATTTTTTGGGCCTGGTTCGAATGGACAAATCAGGTCGTGGTCTCGAAATTTGTATTATCTTTATTGGTCACTAATCACAGTAAATCTACAAGATTACACTGTCAAGACCAACAACTAAGCAACCACAGTGATGGAACGATGTTCCGAACAGAGATACAATATAATCTGAATGGATTAAGGTAAAGAAAATATTATTTCCTAGCGGAGACATCCTCGAAGAAACCAAGGATCTCCGTGTCTCGATATGTCACTGGTGAAAAGAGCATAAAAGTAAAGAGAAAATATTAACATTGTAAAGTTAGTGAATCCAAACTAAAAATGGGATTTTCCATTCTAGAATCACTAGGTTAGCAATGAACAAACCAAGATAACAATTCAAAAATTAGAGAACTCGCGGAATAATTTATTTTCGTCCATACTTTCAGCGAGATAATTTTTTTATATTACTGAAATATCATACACAAATTCATGTTACAAAATAGCAAAATAGCAACACATAGTGCAACAAAACATATTCGCAATAGCAACCCTGCTACAATAGCGGTGTCCACCGGAACAACGATGTCGGATGAACAAAGGCAGAGGGTCGCTAGATTTTCTTCCGCCTAGATCTAATTAAATCCGGCCATATCTGGGCCGTTTTTAACCTGTAAAGAAAGCAAAGAATGAGAAGTGACGACAAAGCTAAATGGGGATTGCCGCAACTCTTTTTCCGGCTAGATCCAGATGGATTCTCTTTGCTAGGGGATCCCCTGCCTAACGAGACAGAAGAGTAAGAGAGGGGGATGAGAGCAGCACTGGAGGCAACCATGGAGGAAGGGAGACGTGAGTTGATTTCTAGTCGATCAGTGACTAATACCGATAGCGACAGTGAAGGCAGGAAGGGAGTGACGTGAACGACAGCCAACCTCCAAAATGAGAGAGGGAAAGAAACTTAGGGTTAAAACCCCTTAAAAGAGAATATGATCCCCTTTTTAAAATTTACCCCCAACCTTCTTATAGTATATTTTAACCTTCCCCCTTTTTGACCAATGGATATTAGAGCTAAACCACTTATCCTTCAAATAATCCTATAATCCCTTAGTTACTACCTAATGGTTTAAACTTCCTATTATCAAAAAGATAAAATACAATTAACCACAAAATAAAGTCAACATCTAATCATGTCAAATATCATACAAAAAGTTGACAAGATATAGGTTTGACTAGATTTGACTCGCGTTTAAAATATAAAAAATATGACTCGCGCTAACCATTCCTTGTCAACCCGAATATGCACCAATTTCATAATGAAATCAAGCCCTTCAGGTTTGAAATTATGTGGTGCAACCACCAAGATTTTTCATCATTAGTACAATATTGCTTTAAGTATTCTAGCAATCTTTTGCATGCAACTAAGAACTTTCAGTCTCAAGAAATAAGCTGGTACAAAGAAGTCTTGGAAACATCTTCCCCAATAAAAAGCAGCTCCTAGCTAGATTAGTTGATATCCAGATGTCCCCTAGCTACGCTTTCAACTTTAATGTACTGGAGCTAAAAGTTAAACTCCAATCAGAATACTCTATTTTTCTAAAAAATGAAGAGCTTTTCTAGAAATTAAAATCTAAAATCCTCTCAAGTTGACCCACATTGATACTAGTACTAAGTTCTTTCACACTTCAACCCTCAATAAGGAAGGAGAAATAAGATCTAGCTCTAGTTGATGATGTAGGGAACTAGATTCATGATCAAGATGTCATCAAAGATACCATCTTCTCTTATTTCATGGATTTTTTCAGTATTGATTATCACTCCTCTTGATGTTTTGTACTTCAATACCACACAAGAGGGGGAGGGAGATGATTTGTGTGGTGTCCAATTTTTTGCGTGCACAAATTATAGAAGGACCGGGTCTTCTACGTGTTCCTTACACTACAATTGTGGAATAGTAAATGGAGAAAGTAAAGAACACATGTATTTTTATGTGGAAAATACCTGGCTCAAAAGGTAAAAAAATCACGACCTACTTCCCAGTAGGATTTTTCCCAACACTCCACTAAATCACTGAGCCAAAAATAACATTTACAAAACTTTTGTAAACCTAAGGATTACCTCTAACCCTCTGCGGCAACCAGCCTCAGGCTGTTGTGACAACTTCAAGTTAACTCTAACTTGAACAATACATTCAGAGTACCTAGTACAAATGCTTCTAGAGAAAGCTGAAAGATACAACTCAAAAGCCCTACTATAATGAAACTAGAATAAAAGACAGACACTTGGAACTGGTTCTTCTATTTGGTTCATGTAGCTTCAGGTTTGCACACTTGAAACACACAGGAATTGCTTGCAAAATGCCTTGCTATTTTGCTCTCAACTCTTGGTTAACTTCAACGTTTGTGCGTGTATGTAAAACAGAAAATCCTGAAATATATAGAGTTAGTAGAATAGGATCAACTAGAGTTCTAATTTTATACTCTTCCATGGTGGAAGAGTTCTAGTTATCTTTAACTTCTAACTCCTACCTTATCTAGGATGGAGTTCCCTTCAAGTAAGGAGTCCTGCTCCTTATTAATTATGAAACCTTTTCGTTTAGGAGATATCAGATATAACTATTTGTGCTTATCCCCTTCACGTGCATGCCTTGTGCTTGAATCTGCCCGTGTCCTGTGTGTACTGTGTATGGACCTGGTTCATGCATGTGTTTCTTTGTTAATCATCAAACCAAACTTACTCAGGCCTGTTGATATCCAATTTTGTCTTCATATTTTTTTTTATATCATATATGCTTTCAAAATATCATTTTTGCATAATTATCAATTTTAAAGAGTCATATAAGGACTTTTAGTAATTTTTCATAATTTTTAAGGCTTTTAAATTGATTTTCTTGCATTTAAATTGTTGAAATGTTTATTAATTATCCTTCCAAATTATTTCGTGATGACTTAATCATTCAAATTTATTATTTACACCCGCATGTATGTTTCATAACATTTTACTTCATTTCATATAATTACATTTATATTTTGAGCTATTTACACAATTTTTGTAATAATAGCCTATATTCTATACATAATTATATTTATTACATTATTTATGCTAAAATAGCATTTTTATATTTTTATAAGTTAAGCTATTATTTTCAAACATTTTTACTACATAAATAATACTTTTATTATTTATTAAATTACTTTTATAAATTATTTTTTAATAAATTTCATGTATTTAAACTATGGCCCAATTTTTGAGTTAATTTCGGACCCAATACACCAGCCCAGACCCTAAAACCTTAGCCCAATAGGTCTCAGCCCAAACCAAACAACCCAATTCGCCTAGCCCGATCGCGACCCGCCTTATGATCCGCCTCGCTTCCCCTTTAATCATGGCCATTGATCTTAGATGATCAACCGTCCACAATAGCCCTTCTCCTTTCCTTATATCTCCTTAACCCAAATTCTAGAGACAAATCCCCTGCCCAGCTGCCTCCGTTTTCTCTCGTCTCTCTTTCTCACTCTTTTAGAAACCCTACCTGCCTTCCCAAATCTTCTCCAAATCCGATCAAGTCATGGATTCCCTCTGTGATTTACTTACCTTTTATGGATTATCTCGTTGTTTATTACAAGACTATGGTGTTATATAGTACTTGCCCATTTTTGGCAAGTACCAATCTTCCGAATAAAGAGAAATCAGACGTACTCCTCAAGATTCAGACGGTTTCTCGTCTATATACGTCGGTATCAAGATCATACGGGTTCGATTTGACAAGATTTTTTGGCCAATCTGTGATTCCAGACAAAATTAGGGTTTGCATGTTTTTTCTCCTAATTTAGTTCTTAATCGATTCTGCATGCTCTTCTTTCCTTATTTATATTTGATTTATTGTGTTTCCTTGTTTGTATATTTGATTTTGGCTACTATATAAACCCCCTTTCCCCGTTCCCCTCTAAGTCTGAACAATTTTAACAACTACTGCTATTTCTCACTCTCACTTGTCCGATACTACTCTGAAACTTAATTTCTTGGCCGGTTGGAAGCCAAGGCCATCGAAATTCGTTTATTGGACCTTTCTCAGTGTGAGCACTGCTCGGGGTTCATCTGTAACCCTTGGAAACTCTGACGCACTGAGATTCTTAGGTTCTGCTACTCATTTTTCCACTGACGATTGAGATACTGATGAAATTGTTCTTCTTATTTGCTTGTTTGTCAATTAGTAACGGGTAAGTCCTTTGACCTTTGCAGTTTTATCTTTTTTTTTTTTGTGTTCATGAACTTTTTTCATCCAATATTTTATCGTGCTACCTCTGTTTACAGTCCTATTTCTTTGAAGTTATTTTGTGATTTTAAACTTCTTCTAACACTAGAACTCGCCTAGTTTGTTAACCCTGATCCTGGATTCCTTAAGCATGTTTAGCTTACTGTTCTATGTGTTTCTGAGTACTTATGCCTACTATTTGCTTGGTCCTATTTCCTGCCTTACTTGAGATTGTTGTGAGAAATTAGTTCATTGCCCTAAATGTGTTCAGATGCATTGCTTCTACTAGGCCATTCATGTGTAGCACGTTTACTTCCTCAATGATCATGTAATTTCTGAATGTTATCATTGCCTGAACCTCTAAGACAAGTATGACATGATTTCTGTAACTCTAATAGGTGCTCTTTGACCTGCTCAATT
This sequence comes from Nicotiana obtusifolia, assembly GCA_002018475.1. Lineage (NCBI taxonomy): Eukaryota > Viridiplantae > Streptophyta > Magnoliopsida > Solanales > Solanaceae > Nicotiana > Nicotiana obtusifolia. Next base: position 10,138 of record MCJB01037056.1, read on the forward strand.
ATGTGTTTCTAAGTGTTGCCCAAGACTTTCTAGGGAGAATCCTAATGTTTAGCCTCTTCTTGCATATGATCAATTGGCATTAAGATAATCACCTATCTTGTTGCATTCTAATGTTTGCTTGTCCTATCCACCTAAAATTAACATGTTCTTCTACCTACTATGAGTTCCTTAAAATCTTGTGCTACGGTTAAGTTTCATAGTCAACTAAGTATGTTCACCAAATTGTGCTACTAGTATGTTGTGCAAAATGCTCATATGAAGATTGTATCCCACCTCTTTTTGTCTATGATTCTTTGTCATGACCCAAACCGGAGGGCCATGACGGGCACCCGGGCCTTACTTGCCGAGTATCAACGTACATTTTATCTAACCTTTCTTATTACCTATAAGGGCCAATGAGATCAGTATAATTGGCAGACAAATCCCATGATAATGACATAACCATTTCCTTCCGGATGATGACATAAACATAATATAACATGACCGACAATGCTGTCATGAAAAACTATACAACAAAATATATTTGCCGACAAGGCAATCCCAACAATACATGAGTCGACACCTGTCTATGAGTCTCTAAAAGAATATACTGCTGAAATGCATACCAAGACCACGGCAAGTCCGGAGGATGGATCTCGCCAATATCTGCTGAATTGGGCAGCCTACTGTGGTGGGAGAAACTCGTCTATGTGTCTGATCGGACCTGCAGCACGACATGCAGCGTCCACAGATAAAAGGACGTCAGTACGGATAAAGTACTGAGTATATAAGACAGGAAAACATAATATAAGAACAGTAATATGCATCGGGATAAGAAACATACAACCTGTACCATCTGAATGCCTCTGAGGGCGACTAACCATGAAATGCCTGAAGTGCATATGCATATACACATATCCTTTTTAAAATCATATATATATATATATACACACACGCCTATGTGGGCCTCATCATCATCATATTCATACGCCTTTGTGGCCCTCATCATCATCATACCCAACTGATCAGTGGTTGCACAATAGGTGCCATACCTGGCCGACTATAGCGCGACTCGGTAGAGTAAAATAGCTGTCGACTATAGCGCGACTAAGTAGAGTAAAACATATACATATGTATAGTTGCACAATAGGTGCCATACCCGGCCGACTATAGTGCGGCTCGGTAGAGTAAAATAAATAACGCATGCTGGACTCATAGGAACCACACTTTCTGAACCTTTCAAAGTGACGTAAGGTCGAAGAAACAATACACATCAATCCTCCCATAAGAGGGGAAACAATATAAGCGCTCTTTGCTTCTAAGAGTATAGTATCTTTGAGGGCTCGTTCATTGCATTATGTATAATCAGAGTCGTGCAAAAGAAAGAAAGGGACGGTCTCACATACCTTGTATATACTTCCCAACCTCAAGCTATGAAAATTTCACGACTCCTTAGTCTACAATAAGAGAAATGACACTACCGTTATCGTTTAAGCGTCGTAACTATTATGTATCAACTGTAACCTATTTTGCGATGAAACGGATAGCACCTCCCCTATATATATGACTTCCCACAAGTTAACAAAATCACCAAAAAGCCCAACAACATCAATAATAATCATATTAAGCCTCCCAAAATAGTCCAACAACCAACAACATTACTAGCAAGCCTTTCGACGTATATCTCACAAGTTCTAGCTTCAACGACTGAGCCGTAACTTGGATAATATTAAATACATGTATGGTAAGAGGTTCCTTACCTATAAAAAGAAATAACAACTCCAATTTTCCCTTAATTGACCACGAAATATCCCTTCAATGCTGCCACAAGAACAAAGAAGCGAAGCTAGCAATCAATTAGGGTTGTTCGGTACTAGAATCACTTTAGAAGACTTGAAATTACCTAGGGTTGATATTTAAACTTGAGGGGGTAATTTACAGAACACAACCAACTTAAAACAACCTCCCACACGAGCTGGAACCACACAAAAATCAGCAACAACAAGAGGAAATAGGAACTTACTAGCGCCACGGGATTCCCGACACTTGATTTATGTTGTTTGCCCTTTGTTTTGGTCTTGGATCATGAGAGAACCTTGAGAGGGTGTTATTGGGGTTCTAAGCTCTGAATATACTGAAAACAAATGACTTAAAATGGGGTTGAGACGTGATATATATATCCATATGTCTTAAACCGCCTATGTGGGCCCCATAGAGAGGTGCTTGGCGCAGTCTCGCGAAAAACGCGAATATCTCCCAATTCTGAGATTGTATCGATGAACGGTTTGATGCGTTGGAAAATAGACTCATAGATCCTTAATTTGGTAGGTAGATCACCCCGTAATTCCTTGTAAATTAGGAGAAAAGCTTAGAAACATTTGACCTAATGTTTAAGTACAATTATGAACCCAAGATGCGACAATCTTTGTCGACTTTTGTTTCATAACTCGTTTGACTTCAAGACTTATGAAACGAATATTATATGATTCAAATAACTTAAAACATGAACTCTTGGTAATGTTAATCACCTCTCGATTTACCCAAAAATACGAGTTACAATATCCTTAATTCGTTTATCTTCTAATACTTGTTAACCACCCTTATACACCCTTGCATCATTTAAGACCACTAGTTCTAAATTCTTATTATCTCAAAGGTAATCTCTTCTCGGACCTATGTAGACTATCTTACGGCATAATCTAATGTACACAAATATGGGTTGTAACACCCTCCCCCCCTTAGGAACATTCATCCTCGAATGTAAGGGTTTACGGGAATTTTACCTCATTGTGGATTTCTGACGAAAATTTCCAGCTGAGTTTTCTCTATAAAACGGACACTAGAAAAACTGGCAAGCAGTTAAACCCAATCTATAGCCTTACAAGGTTATGCAAAGCATTATAGCTATGTACATTATCCGTTCACCACTTTGTATTAAGAAAGAGTATTCTCACGTTATTGCTTACCTCATAGAGACGTTTCTCCTTTTAATGCGTCCTGCGTTCCCCTGGCACCCTCATTATCTTCATGCTGGAACAGGTAAGGGTATTTAGACTTCATCTCGTCCTCTGCTTCCCATGTCATTTCTTCCATATTCTTGTTCTTCCACAATACTTTAACGGAAGCTACATCCTTTGTTCTTAGCTTGCGGACTTGTCGGTCTAATATAGCTACTGGCATTTCTTCATATGACAGATCCCTTGTAATTTGTACATCTTTGATAGGGACGACCCGAGAAGGGTCTCCAATACATTTCCTTAACATATATACGTGGAATACCGGATGGACAAATTCTAATTCAGATGGCAATTCTAACTCATAAGCAACCTGTCCAATTCGTCGAAGAATTTTGTACGGCCCGATATACCGCGGATTCAGTTTACCCTTCTTCCCAAAAACGTATAACACCCTTCATCGGTGAGATCTTCAGGAAAACCCAATCACCAACCTCAAATGTCAGGTCACGACGTCGGACATCAGAATAAGATTTTTGCCTGCTTTGGGCCGTCTTCAGTCACTCTTGTATCACTTTCACCTTCTCAATGGCTTGGTGAATCAAGTCTGCCCCATATAATTCTGTTTCACCGACTTCGAACCATCCAACTGGTGATCTACATCTCCTCCCGTATAGTGCCTCGTACGGAGCCATTTTAATGCTGGAATGGTAACTATTATTGTAGGCGAATTCTATGAGTGCCAGGTGATCATCCCAGTTCCCCTTGAAATCTAGAACACATGCTCGTAGCATATTTTCAAGTGTTTGGATGGTACGTTCAGCCTGTCCATCAGTCTGTGGATGGAATGCCGTGCTGAGATTCACTTGTGTGCCTAAACCCTTCTGAAAAGACCTCCAAAAGTTAGCCATAAATTGAGCTCCTCGGTCTGATATAATAGACACCGGTACACCATGAAGTCTAACAATCTCCTTGATATACAGCTTCGCATAGTCTTCAGCTGTGTAAGTTGTCTTAACTGGCAGAAAATGGGCACATTTTGTAAGTCGATCAACTATCACCCAGATGGAGTCAAACTTATGATAAGAGAGAGGTAACCCAACAATGAAGTCCATATTAATCACCTCCCATTTCCAGGTCGGAATTTCTATATTTTGAAGCAATCCACTGGGTTTCTGATGTTCTATCTTTATTTGTTGACAATTGGGACACTGGGCTACAAATTCTGCAATAGACTTCTTCATGCTATCCCGCCAATAATGCTCTTTGACATCATGATACATCTTTGTCAAACCGGGATGGATGGAATATCGGGACTGATGGATCTCAATCATAATCTTCTCTCGCAACCCTGCTACATTAGGCACACATAATCGGCCCTGATATCTTAGTGCCCCATCTCCTCCAATCTCAAAAGCCGTAATTTTACACTGCTGAACGCTCTCTCTCAATCGTACTAAGGTAGGATCTTCATATTGCCGTGATTTTACCTCGGTTACCAAAGATGATTCTGACGTATTCTGTATAGTAACACCTCCGTCATCCGAGTCTAACAATCTGACTCTCATATTGGCTAGAGTATGAGGCTCTTTAGTCAACCCTTGTCTACTTGACTCAATGTGTAGTAGGCTTCCCATTGACGTACGACTGAGAGCGTCTTCCACAACATTGGCTTTACCGGGATGGTACAATATCTCGACATCGTAATCTTTAAGTAATTCAAGCCACCTACGCTGTCTCATATTCAAATCCTTCTGCTTGAAGATGTATTGTAAACTTTTGTGATATGTGTAGATGTAAACATGGACACCGTATAAATAGCGCCACCAAATCTTCAAAGCATAAATTACTGCAGCCAATTCCAAATCATGAGTCGGGTAATTATTTTCGTGCTTCTTTAATTGTCTAGATGCATAGCAATTACCTTCCCACGTTGCATCAATACGAATCATGAGTCGGGTAATTATTTTCGTGCTTCTTTAATTGTCTAGATGCATAGCAATTACCTTCCCACGTTGCATCAATACGCACCCTAAGCCTACACCTGAAGCATCACAATATACCACATACCTTTCTGTTCCTTCTGGCAGGGTAAGGACTGGCGCAGAGGTCAACCGATCCTTTAGCTCTTGGAAACTATGTTCACAAGCATCGGACCATTGGAACTTGGTAGCTTTCCGTGTCAACTTAGTCAATGGGGCTGATATAGAGTAAAACCCTTCTACAAACCTCCTATAATATCCTGCTAGCCCTAGAAAACTGCGGACCTCTGACAGTGTTGTAGGTCTTGGCCAATTTTTCACTGCATCGATCTTTTGAATGTCAACACTAATACCCTCGTCAGATATCACATGGCCAAGGAATGCTACTGAGTTTAGCCAGAATTCACATTTGGAGAGCTTAGCATACAACTTACGATCCCGAAGGGTCTGTAATACTATCCGCAAGTGGCCTGTATGTTCTGTCTCTGAACGACAATACACCAGAATGTCATCAAGGAATACAATCACGAACACATCAAGATAGGGCCTGAATACACTATTCATGAGATCCATAAAAGCTGCTGGGGCATTTGTTAGCCCAAACGAATTACCAAGAACTCAAAATGTCCATATCTTGTCCGAAAGGCTGTTTTTGGAATATCCTTCTCCTTGACCCTCACCTGATGATACCCTGAACATAAGTCAATCTTGGAAAAATACTTGGCACCCTGGAGTTGGTCAAACAGGTCGTCAATCCTTGGAAGTGGAAATTTGTTCTTTATAGTAAACTTATTCAACTGTTGATAATCGATACACATCCTTAATGACCCGTCTTTCCTCCGCACAAACCAGACTGGCGCACCTCAAGGTGAAGTGCTAGGCCTAATGAAGCCCTTACCCAGCAGGTCCTTCAATTGCACTTTCAACTCTAGCAACTCTGCCGTGGCCATCCTGTATGGAGGGATAGAGATCGGTTGAGTGTCAGACAACACATAAATGCTAAACTCTATCTCCCTTTCAGGAGGAAGACCTGGGAGTTCATCTGGGAAAACATCCAAAAATTCATTGACCACGGGGATTGATTGTAGGATAGACGGCTTCTCCTCCATATCCCTAACGCGAATGAGATGATAAATGTAACCCTTTGAGGTCATCTTCCTTGCCTTAAGATAGGAAATAAACATACCTTTCGGTGTAGCAATGTTCCCCTTCCATTCGATGACGGGTTCACCAGGAAACTGAAACCTAACCATCTTCGTACGGCAATCAATATTTGCATAGCATGAGGCCAACCAGTCCATTCCCATTATCACATCGAAATCAACCATTTCCAACTCAAATAAATTCGTCGAGGTTTGACGACTACAAATCATCACTGTACAACCTCTATATACCCTTCTAGCAATCACTAATTCTCCTATCGGAGTAGATACTGCAAGTGGGTTACTTATTAATTCAGGTTCGACGGCAAACTTTTTAGCCACAAAGGGTGTAACATATGATAATGTAGATCCCGGATCAATCAACACATATACATCATAAGAAAACACAGACAATATACCTGTAACAACATCCGGAGATGACTCGAGATTTTGCCGACCTACTAGAGCATAGGTTCGATTTTGAGTACCACTCGAACTCGGCACTCCACCTCTACCTCTACCATGAGCTGTCGGCTGCTGAAAACCCCGTGCTGGAGGTCAAACTGATGAGGAAGAACCAGCCATAGATCCAGTCGGCTGAGCCATACCACCACCTCCTCTGTTAGGACAATCCCGCCTCATATGGCTAGGCTGTCCGAAAGAATAGCATACATCGGAACCTCAACGACACAGTCCAATGTGGGCCTTGCCGCACTAATCACAACGAGGTGTTGGGGATCTCGTCTGACTAGTATCCCGATGATATTATGAGCCTGATGCTCGTGAACCCTGGCCTGAACCAAAATAGGTAAATTGATCATACTGAGGCCTCTAAAGGCGTGGAGGAGCACTAGTTATAGATGGCGCCAAACTCCTCTAAGACTGGGGTCTGACACTACCTCGAAAGTCACCAGAGTACCCCGCAAATCTTGCCCTCTAATGCTGGCCCCTATCCTGCTCCCTGTCTATTCTTTGCTGGCGCTTACAATCCTCTAGTGTCTGGGAATAAGCCTGAATATGGGAAATATCCATGCCCTCTATCAAGGAGGCTGTCGTGCACTCATTTATCAGATGTGGTCCCAATCTGTTCACGAACAGATGCACCCTATCGCTCATCTCGGTCACTATATGGGGAGCATACCTTGCTAAAGAATCAAACTGCATACTACACTCTCGCACACTCATATTACCCTGTCGAAGGTTCAAGAACTTATCAGCTCTAGCTCGTCGTATCTCAACTGGCAGGTAGTGATGAAGAAACGCCTCACAAAATTCCTTCCACACAGGTGGGGGAGCATTCGGACCCCTGGATCTCTCCCAACTATCATACCAGAAAACTGCTAAATCCCGTAACCGATAAGAAGCCAACTCTACTGCCTCTATATCACTAGCATGCATAACCCGTAGTGTACGATAAACCTGATCAATAAATGCCTGCGGGTCCTCCTTGGGGTCTGATCCGGTAAACACTGGAGGATCTAGATTAATAAAATCCCGAACTCTCGCACTAACCAGTTTATCAGTAGCACCGGTATTCTGCCTCTGAGCCTGAGCAGCTACCAAGCTAGTCAACAACTGTACCGCACTCCGCATATCCTGGTCTATAGTACCAGATGGAGGAACTGGAGATGCTGGGTGCCTTCTAATATCCCCTGGAGGAGAAGGAGTAAATGAGGTCCGAGACGGCATCTCACTCTGAGGCTCACTTTGGCCTTCTCTGGCGGGAGGCACCTGATTGGTTCCCTCTCCCGCGGCTATATCAAGGCGTCTACTAATCACTTGCTTCCTAGTCGTGGGCATCGCTGAAAAGAACATGGTGAATATTAGAGACAAATGCCTATGACTCAGCTCTGCGCACGATCTAGATTCAGGAAAAAGGTAACAACCCTAAATGTCATGCAGCCTCCTGATTATAAATGTGGCGCACTACACATCCATAATCAAGACTCTACTAGACACAGCTCATAGACAACCCCTAGGACAGACCTGCTCTGATACCAAGTTTGTCACGACCCGTACTAGAGGGCCATGACGGGCACCCGGGCCTTACTTGCCGAGTACCAACGTACATTTTATCTAACCTTTCGTATTACCTATAAGGGCCAATGAGATCAGTATAATTGGCAGACAATAATCCCATGATAATGACATAGCCATTTCCTTCCAGATGATGACATAAACATATATATAACATGACCGACAAGGCTGTCATGAAAAACTATACAACAAAATATATTTGTCGACAAGGCAATCCCAACTATACATGAGTCGACACCTGTCTCTGAGCCTCTAAAAGAACATACTGCTGCAATGCATACCAAGACCACGGCAAGTCCGGAGGATGGATCTCTCCAATATCTGCTGAATTGGGCAGCCTACTGTGGTGGGAGAACCTCGTCTATGTGTCTGACCGGACCTGCAGCACGACATGCAGCGTCCACAAATAAAAGGACGTCAGTACGGATAAAGTACTGAGTATGTAAGACAGGAAAACATAATATAAGAACAGTAATATGCATCGGAATAAGAAACATACAACCTGTACCATCTGAATGCCTCTGAGGCCGACTAACCATGAAATGCTTGAAGTGTATATGCATATACATATATCCTTTTTAAAATCATCATATATATATACACGCCTCTGTGGGCCTCATCATCATCATATACATACGCTTCTGTGGGCCTCATCATCATCATACCCAACTGATCAGTGGTTGGACAATAGGTGCCATACCCGGCCGACTACAGCGCGGCTTGGTAGAGTAAAACAGTTGTCGACTATAGTGCGAATAAGTAGAGTAAAACATATACATATGTATAGTCGCACAATAGGTGCCATACCCGGCCGACTATAGCGCGGCTTGGTAGAGTAAAATAAATAATGCATGCTGGACTCATAGGAATCACACTTTCTGAACCTTTCAAAGTGACGTAAGGTCGAAGAAACAATACACATCAATCCTCCCATAAGAGGGGAAACAATATAAGCGCTCCTGGCTTCTAAAAGTATAGTATCTTTGAGGGCTCGTTCATTGCATTATGTATAATCAGAGTCGTGCAAAAGAAAGAAAGGGACGATCTCACATACCTTGTATATACTTCCCAACCTCAAGCTATGAAAATTCCACAACTCCTTAGTCTACAATAAGAGAAATGACACTACCGTTATCGTTTAAGCGTCGTAACTATTGTGTATCAACTGTAACCTATTTTGCGATGAAACGGACAACACCTCCCCTATATATATGACTTCCCAAAAGTTAAGAAAATCACCAAACAGCCCAACAACATCAATAATAATCATATTAAGCCTCCCAAAACAGTCGAACAACCAACAACATTACTAGAAAGCCTTTCGACGTATATCTCACAAGTTCTAGCTTCAACGACTGAGCCGTAACTTGGATAATATTAAATACATGTAGGGTAAGAGGTTCCTTACCTTTAAACAGAAATAACAACTCCAATTTTCCCTTAATTGACCACGAAATATCCCTTCAATGCTGCCACAAGAACAAAGAAGCGAAGCTAGCAATCAATTAGGATTTTTCGGTACTAGAATCACTTTAGAAGACTTGAAATTACCTAGGGTTGATATTTAAACTTGAGGGGGTATTTTACAGAACACAAACAACTTAAAACAACCTCCCACACGAACTGGAACAACACAAAAATTAGCAACAACAAGAGGAAATAGGAACTTACTAGCGCCACGGGATTCCCGACACTTGATTTGTGTTGTTTGCCCTTTGTTTTGGTCTTGGATCATGAGAGAACCTTGAGAGGGTGTTATTAGGGTTCTAAGCTCTGAATATGCTGAAAACAAATGACTTAAAATGGGGTTGAGGCGTGATATATATATATCCATATGTCTTAAACCGCCTATGTGGGCCCCATAGAGAGGTGCTTGGCATAGTCTCGCGAAAACGCGAATATCTCCCAATTCTGAGATCATATCAGCAAACGGTTTGATGCGTTGAAAACTAGACTCATAGATCTTTAATTTGGTAGGTATATCACCCCGTAATTCCTTTTAAATTAGGAGAAAAGCTTAGAAACATTTGACCTAATGTTTAAATACAATTATGAACCCAAGTTGCGACAACCTTTGTCGACTTTTGTTTCATAACTCGTTTGACTTCAAGACTTATGAAACGAATATTATATGATTCAAATACCTTAAAACATTACCTCTTGGTAATGTTAATCACCTCTCGATTTACCCGAAAATACGAGTTACAATATCCTTAATTCGTTTATCTTCTAATACTTGTTAACCACCCTTATATACCCTTGCATCATTTAAGACCAATAGGACTAAATTCTTATTATCTCAAAGGTAATCTCTTCTCGGACCTATGTAGACTATCTTATGGCGTAATCTAATGTATACAAATATGGGTTGTAACATTCTTCTATGCTACCATCTGGAATTCTTTGGGTTGATTCTACTTTGAAACGCTGTTTGTAGCAGTTTGCTAACTTAGGATATCTTACCTTGTCACAGTTAATCTTGTTTTTTCTGAAATTACTTGTTCGTATGTGTCTTTGACACCTTTCAACTTAGCATGGCCCTTGGATATTGGATGAAACTGCAGTTCTTTCAGTGGTGAAAACTAAGTGTTTAAATTACTGCATGCATAGTTCTATTGCCTGTATGGCTAATCTGGTATCCATTAGCTTAATTACTGGGATTGTTTAGGCCTAGTATATTGGGCCTGCCTTTGGTATTTGGAATCTGAAGCACACTGTCTGCACCTGGAGTTTGGGCCTGCTGTCCACATGTAGTTCTAAGCATATTTGAAGGCCCAGATGTGTTATTGGGTCGTTCTTTATTTGTATTTGGACCTGTAATCATTCAATGTGGTATGTAATCACTTGTAAAACTGAATGATGGTGAAGTTAGTGAAAAAAGTGGGGATGGGGGTATTCTAGTGCTCGCATAAACGGGTAGAAAACTTGCCTATAGGATTTACCTGCTTTGCTTGCTATTCGTTTGACATGCTCCTATTGTACACACTCATAGAAATCATGCCTATAGGGATCATGCACATTTCACTTGTACACCGCTCAAGCATGTTAGCCTAAGTATTTGCCATACTTGCTTCTTTGTTTACTATTGTGCACACTTAGACAGCATGCCTATAGCATGTAACAACATATGCTTCGTTAACCTAGATACCATGCCTATAGGACTCCAATTAATCAGTCAATCAACTGCTTCTTTTTCTCTTAGTACGTTGCTCCTTTAGATATCATGACTATAGGATTTTAATCAACTACTTTGTTACTTTGCTGCATTGCCACACTTAGACGACATGCCTATAGGGATATTATAAAATCAATTTCAATTTTCAACTATTAGAAATCCTGCCTATAGGATATTGCCACCTTCCTAAGGAGCATGTCTATAAAAATCAGCACTGGTAGTTCTAATCCTGGGATCATTTTACTACCTCATAACACAATCAACTAAAGATCATGCCTATAGGTTTGTAATTCTTTTAATCTGCAAATCCGTTAGCCTAAAGTTGCAACATTGCTTGTACACTGTTGGAAATCAGAATTGCCTAGAAATTATGCCTATAGGACTTAACGGCTATAATGCGTCTTAATTCTAAAAATTGTCTATTGCTGAATCTGCCTGCATGCAATTTGCTATTTATGTGTGGAGGTTAACTTGAGCCTTTTCTTGCATTTATGTGTAGTCCTTTATGTTTTGAATGCACGTTAGTTTTATCATTTTTGAGGCATGGGACGGGTAATGCACGCATAGGATACGACTTAGAATTGAATTAGAGCGCCTTTAGATAAACAATTTTAACATAGTAATCGGGTAGCAGGAGATGATAGTCTGTGCCCACTGAATAATATGAGCAACCCTTACCTAAAGGTAGTTGCGAAGTATTATTTATGTTGCGGGGTGATCTTTTAGGCTAAAAAACTTAGAACCCCCCCTTTATTTATATGTTTGTTGTTCACACTTAGTCAGAAAATATAGACTAATCAAGTTGTACTGTATAACCGCTAAAGATTTGTACTGATTATCTACGTAGTTTAACTGTTGTCCGATTATCTTCACACTTGTTCACAATAGAACATTTAAATTCTTTGTCTTCCCTCGCTTATATGATCACATAGGACAGTTATAATTTTATAATCCGCGTAAGTGTAAACTTCGACGGGACCCATAATTATGGACCTCGAGAGTACCTAACACCTTCTCTTTGAGGTAACTTGAGTCCTTACCCGATCTTTGGTGACACGGACTAGTTCAAATAGAGTTATTTGCAAATAGGTACCCTAACGCACCTTAAAATCATTAGGTGGCGACTCTTCTCTTTTAATACCCATTTTAAAAGAGTTATCGCATGTTGAAACCCGCTTTCACGAGAAAACGGTGTGCGACAGCATGGCGACTCTATTGGGGAATTACATTTAGGCTTTTATCATAATGAAGTTGATTTATGTCGGTTATTGATGATATGTACATCCCTTCCCTTATTTTACTTTATTTGTTTAAATTGCTATGACATGCACATCCCTCCCCTTATTTTCCTTTATTTGCTATGTATGCACTTCCCCTCTCTTATTTTCCTTTATATGTTTAAATTGCTATGACATGAACGTCCTCTCCCCATTTTTTTCATCTTGACTACGACTGCTATATCATGACTCTCCCGTCCTATTTCCCTATTTGCTTCATTACGTTATCGCACATTTCATGAGTTAAACTGACCTCTCTCTTTTGTCTTTCTTTTCTTTTCCCTTCTTTTTCTCCTCCTGTTCATCTTTACCATATTATTTACTGTTTTCATGCACTTTTATCCTGCAAATACTTGGCAACATGTTACTATTTCTGCATAAAGCATGCAACACACATATTACAGTGCTTGACGAGTGTCCACGCTTTCCTGAAATCACCCTTGTAAATTGGAAAGGCTTATTTGCGGTAGACTAGTCGATCAGCGATGCAGTCAACCCGTGCCTTTCCTTCTCGAGTTATCCATTTGAGAGTACCAATCTATACCTTTCCAGAAAACCATACTCTAATTTGAAATGTACATGCATCATGCTAAACCTAGTACTGATTGAGACGTCGACGTAACAAACTTGCTTGGATGAACCTCGTCCAAAGCCTGATGGAATTTCCATAATCCCAAAGGACAACATCATATTACGTGCATTACTTGGAGAAAATGTGCCAACATGTTGATCATTATTGCATAAATAGTTGAATCTAGAGGGGAAAAGGGAACCTTTATTTGTTTGCAGAAAATGAAGCACGAAATCCTAGGTTCGGTATGGTCCAGAATATCCCGCCTTTGCTAATTGACTGGTGGAAAGACCTTGTATCCTGTGATAGAAACCATGTGACGAGATTACTTGGGGACCTGCCATCTTTGCTAAAGATTCGACCAAATAGAGAACCGATAGAGGCAGCTACCATGTTATGGGACGAGAAGAGAACTATTTTCCGATTTGGCAATATAGAAATGACTCCTCTTCTGTAAGAAATAAGAGGTTTCTTTCATGCCCCGATCTCGGGGAGCGCGATCGCTGCTCAATAGGGGTAACCCAGCCGAGCAAGTCATTACCCGAACTTACTCATGAATAAAGAGAAGATATATTTCTTTAATTAAAGAATGAGGAGGATCATGTGAACAACACCAATTCATTATCATTAGTTACATCACTTATAAGTTTCAAAATACATACACTTTCATAGTTTGATGTGGAACGTGTGGAAAAAATACAACATTACTAGTTTGACTTGCCTAACACCAACATACAACCTACACTATGTCTACAGAGCCTCTAATAGATACAAAAGAGTACGATGATAGTGCTGGCGAAAGGGCCCCGGCTATACCTCAAAACTTAATGTACAAGGAACAAAAGATACATGACCCTAAAATGAAGTGGGTTCACCAAGTCAGCTGGGAGAGGGTGTACCACTATCACTGATCAAAGCCGCCTGCCGTGAGACCACCTGTATGCATTAAAGATGCAGCACCCCAGGCAAAAGAGATTTTAATACATATAGAATAGTACTAGTATGTACGACTAAACACCCTCTTAATAGAACGAATAATAACACAAGGAAGAACAATCATAAAACCAATGGGAGCCTCAAACAATACCAAAGCATCAAGTTAGGAACGAGACAAGTTTTTAAGTAAATTTCCATATTTTAGGTCAGGAGATCTTTAGCACCGATATACCACAGTGATTTTAGGACGGAGTCTGATCACGGCCCGATTGGGTAGGCCGTCTCACCCTAAGGCATCAACCACAATCACAATCACCATCACAACCTCAATCATTATCTCAATCACAATTTCAAGCACAACCACCACCATGTGTGCGGCATGGCGTCCGATCACGACCCAACCAGCTAGGCCGTCTCACCACAATGCTGTGTGGATCGACATCACCATTTTCTAGCAATCATCTCATCCCAATAAAGGGAAATATTCTCATCACATCAATCTCATCCCAAATAAGGGGAATAATCACAATTCACTCCTACACCGGCACGTATAGTTTCGGGGTTAGGTTATTTCAGCCAACCCTTTCTCGGTGACTAACGATACTCCCAAGGTGTTTATTATTTAAAGGATTTGCAACTCATTTCAATATCTTTTACACATCTCTTAATTTCATTGGCACTAGTTGCCCCAAATGTAATATCATTCTTGGCACGTTGGCCGAATTTCATATTTCATGCTCACCTCTTTCACTTCCAAACATCATCACAAATCAATAACAACAAAACATTTCTAATCAAGACTTTAAGTACACATGTGAGCAAATAGGAGTCTTAAGCACATTGATATTTCTTAAACAAGTTAGAATAGCCACTTTCATTTGAAACACGACTTGAAGTTATAACATTTGGATACACGACCCGTACTTTGAACACATTCTCAAATGGTAACATAGCATAACAAGAGAATTTGGATACAAATTGAACATATATCTTTTGACATAGAGCTTATCCAGAATAGTCAATTTATGATGAACAACATCGAGACTTACAAGGACATCGTGGGGTTCATTTCTAAGATAAAGGTTTAGCCAACGTACCTCTCTTGAGCTTCTTAAATTACTACAATGTTCTGGAAATGTTAATTAATTCGATCTATTTAGAAATATAACAAAATTGAACACAAATTAGGAAGAAGTTCATGGTTCTAGCTCATTTGAGCATTTTATCAAGCACTAGATGGGCATTATGATTTCAAGGTCCTCTTATGGTGGATTCCTTCATCCCACCACCCAAAATCTATCCAATTGAGCTCAACAATATCCCCATAACCCTTGATAGTACATGCATGCATAATGAACAACTCCCACGCCCAAGAATTGCTTTTCTCATTACCTATTTTCAGTTAAATCTCGAAATTGAGGGCTAGGGGGTAGAATCTTACCTCTAGGATGAAGACCTAGTGAGTTTTCCTTGTTAATTCTCCAAGCCTTGAGCAAGAAATGATGAACAATTAGTTTAGGAACCCCTTCTCACTTCCTCACTCTCAAAATATCAGATTTTTACTTTACAAATGGTCCTTAACGTCTATATATCTAAATAGGGTCGGGTTATAAAAACCAAAAAATGGATCCTTCGAACACAGCTCTACGGTCACAGAATAGATATGCAGTCCGCAAAATGGGCCGCAGAAGTGATGTCAAGAACTGAGTTGTTCGAGTCAGGTTTGCGGCTGGTCTGCAGTCTGCAGACCAGTTCTAGGGTCGCATAATGCGCTGCAGAACTCCTCTCTGGAAATCTTCATGCTGGATCTGCGATGGATTATGTGGCCTGCAAAATGGTTATACGACCGCATAATGGACCGCAAAACTATCTCCAATAATGGGACATTTCTCTTCTTCACTCTGCGGCAGATATGCGGCCCGCAGAGTGATTCTACGACAACATAATGGACCGTAGAAATGCCCTGATCTGCCAAATTTTTTTTTAACTCCCCAACACACTGTTCAACCCAAGAAGTCCGTACCGCAACGAGTAAGCTTGTCGCAAAGATTCTCTAGAATCATCATCACATAAGTCTACCTTGGCACCACGTAATCCTAGGTTTTAGGTGACATTTTATGGGGCCTTACATCCTCCACCGCTTAAGATCATTCGTCCACGAATGAAGGTCAAAATTTACCATTAGTATCCAATGTGACTCAGCTGCTATTTCAAACACTAGCAGTTCTAAATTTTTGACTAACTCCCTAACTTTCCAAAAATTTTGCCAAAGTTTCCCCTGTAACTGGGCCTGTCCACCTGTCAGAGAATCCCAGAAACCAAACCTAACAACATATATATAATCCAAAAATACAACATAACATGGAAACAACACCAACCGTGGCCTTATAAGCAATACATTTTTAAAAAGGAATACTCTTAAGATCAGCTGTACAAGTGAAACATAATTCATAGAAGCTAAACTCTTAGCATTTTCATAGAACACAACTTCATGAATACATAGCTATTCAAACAAATGAGGGTACTTCTTTTTCACTTCTTCCTCGGCCTCCCAGGTGCCCTCTTCGACTTGTTGGTTTTGCCATAGTACTTTCACGGAGGCAATTTCTTTATTTCTTAGCTTTCGGACTTGCCTATCAAGAATGGCAACTAGAATCTCTTCATAAGTCAATTCCTCATTAACCTCTATAGTCTCAATTGGAACAATAAGCGACGGATCTCCTACCACCTTCTTCAACATGGATACGTGAAACACCAGGTGCACTAAAGACATCTTTGGAGGTAGTTCTAGCCTGTAAACCACCTGACCAATCCTTTGAATGATTCTGTATGGTCCGACATACCTCAGACTCTATTTTCCTTTCTTACCAAACCGCATTATACCCTTCATGGGGGAAACCTTCAAGAATACCCAATCATCCTCTTCGAACTCCAAATCCCTGCGAAGCACGTCCGAATAGGACTTCTGACGACTCTGAGCAGTTTTTAACTGTTCTGTAATGATATTAACCTTCTTCATAGCCTGATGCACAAGGTATAGCCCTATCAACTCTGCTTCCCATATCTCGAACCATCCAATTAGGGATCTACATCTCCTACTGTATAAAGCCTCGAACGGTGCCATCTGAATGCTAGCATGATAACTGTTGTTGTAGGAAAATTCTACGAGTGGAAATGGTCATCCCAGCTACCCTTGAAGTCAAGAACACAAGCGCGTAACATATCCTCAAGCGTATGAATAGTCTGCTCTGTCTGCCCGTCAGTTTGCGGGTGAAAAGCTGTACTAAGATTCACCTGAGTACCCAAACCTTGCTGAAATTTCTTCCAAAAATTAGCCGTGAATTGTGCCTATCGATATGAGATAATAGAAACTGGAATGCCATGCAACTTGACTACTTCCTTAATATACAACTGAGCATACTGTTTTGCTATGTCGGTAGCCTTAACAGGTTAGGAGTGAGCTGATTTTGTGAGTCGATCCACAATCACCCAAATTGAGTTGAACTTGCAAGGAGTGCGAGGTAGTCCTACCAGTAAGTCCATATTGATCATCCCACCAGGCTATTGGTGTTCGGCCTTTACTTGCTCACAATTTGGACATCTCATCACGAAGTCCGCCACATTCCTTTTCATATCATTCTACCAGTAGACTTCCTTAAGGTCATGGTACATATTTATAGAACCTGCGTGCATGAAATACCTAGAAGTGTGAGCCTCCTAATGATTCCTTCCCAGAGACCATCTACATTTGGAACACATAGTCGCCCTTGGTACCTTAGTGTACCATCATCCATGCCAAGAGAAAAGGCCATGGTCTTGTGTTTATGAATCCCCTCATTCAATTGTACCAACAATGGATCGTTGTCTTGCTTCTTCTTGACCTCCACACAAGCGATGATTCAACCCTATTTTGCACAATCACCCCTCCTTCACTAGAGTCCGCAAGATGAACTCCCAAACTAGCCAACCGATGAACCTCCTTGGCCAACAACCTTGTGATATTCCTCCAAGTGAGCCAAACTGCACATAGATTTCCGGCTAAGAGCATCCCCCACAACATTAGCCTTCTCCGAATGATATAGAATATCGATGTCATAGTCCTTGAGTAACTCAAGCCATCTTCTCTGCCTCAGATTCAATTCCTTTTGTTTGAAAATACATTGAAGGCTCTTATGGTCTGTGAATTTATCCACATGGACCCCATAACAATAATGACGCCAAATCTTCAACGCAAATAGCTCCGCTGCAAGTTCTAAGTCATGTGTTGGATAGTTCTTTTCATGATTCTTGAGTTGCCTAGAAGCATAATCTATCATTTTACCATGTTGCATTAAAACACACCAAGTCCGATCCTTGAAGCATCATAATATACCACAAACCCATCTATACCCTTCTGGTAGGGTCAACACTGGCCCTGTAGTCAATCTTCATTTCAACTCTTCGAAGCTCTTTTCACAAGCATCTCACCAATGGAACTTAACCACCTTCTGCGTCAATTTAGTCAATGGGGAGGCAAGAGTAGATAACCCCTCCAAATATTTCCTGTAATACCCAGCTAAGCCCAAAAAACTACGGATCTCTGTTGGAGTTGTAGGTCTAAACCAATTCTTTACAGCTGCAATCTTCTGAGGTCAACCTTAATTCCTTCTCTGGAGATGACATGACCCAAGAACGTGACAGATTCAAGCCAGAATTCACATTTCAAAAACTTCGCATACAACTGGTGTTGATATAGAGTCTGTAGAATTGCCTTGAGATGATCGACATGTTCCTCTTGACTTCGTGAATATACAAGGATATCGTCAATGAAAACTATCATGAAGGAGTCAAGAAAAGGCTTGAAGACTCGATTCATAAGATCCATGAAAGATGCGGGGGCATTTTTTAGCCCAAAAGACATTACCAGAAATTTAAAGTGCCCATACCGTGTCCTGAAAGCTGTTTTCGAAATATCCTGCTCCCTGGTCTTCAATTGATGATATCCGGATCTTAAATCATTCTTGGAGAAGTACTTAGCACCCTGCAATTGGTCAAACAAGTCACCTATCCTTGGTAGAGGGTACTTGTTTTTGATTGTGATCTTGTTGAGCTGCCGATAGTCAATACACATCCTTAGTGCCCCATCTTTATTTCTTATAAAGAGAATCAGAGCACCCCAAGGTGACACACTTGGTCGGATGAAACCCTTCTCTAACAAATCCTTCAATTTCTCCTTTAGCTCCTTCAATTCTGTCGGTGCCATTCTGTAGGGTGGAATAGATATAGGCTGCGTGCCCGACCTAACATCAATCCCAAAATCAATCTCCCTGTCTGGTGGAGCTCATCAGGAAAGACCTTCGGGAATTCATTCACTACTGGCACGAACTCAAGTGGTGGTGCCTCAGCATTGGTGTCCGTAACCCCGACCAAATGGCAAATACACCTTTTGTTAATAATCTTTGTGGCCTTAAGATAAGAAATAAAACTACCCTTCGGCACCACATCATCCCCCTTCCATTCAATCATTGGCTAATTTGGAAATTCAAACCTAACGGTTCTGGTTCGAATGAAGCTTGGCAAAACATGAATAAAGCAGTCCATACCCATTATAACATCAAAATCAACAATCCCCAATTCAATGAGGTCAGCCATGGTGTCCCGACCACGCACCATGACAATACAATCCCTACAAACCCGTGCGCCTACAATAGACTCACCAACTGGAGTAGATATAGAGAAAAACTCATGAAGCTGCTTCGGTTCTATCCCAAATTCCATAGCAACATAAGGAGTGAAATATGGCAAAGTGGAACTGGTATCAATAAGAGCATACACATCATGAGATTGGACAGTCAATATACTTGTGACAACATCTGGAGAAGCCTCTGAACTCTTGCAACCCTTCATAGAATAAAAACGGTTGGGTCCTCCCGAAATCTGTGTACCACCCTTAGCCGCACCACGCCCTGTGGGTGCTAGAGTTCCTCGAGCTGGAGGAGGTGCTGCGGATGTAGTAGCTGCAGAGCTGGCTGGCTGTGCCGTACCCCTGCCCACACCTTGGCGGGATGAATGATAATCCCTCTAATTATGGCTCCTCAGCCCGCACCCGTAGCATATGGGTAGGTCCGTGTAGCAAACCCCTAAGTGCATCTTCCCACACCTGGGGCATGAGGGCCTCTGCTGCTGTTGGAATCTCCCACCAGGCCGACCCTGCTGGTAGGATCCCCTGTTGCCCTGATTGAGCCTAAAAGGACTCTACTACTGCTGACTGGGCCCTAACGGTGGTGCACTGACTGAAGGCTGAGCAAAAGGCTTGGATGACCCCGATGACCCTCCCTTGAATGTTGGCCTACCACCACCACCACCACCACTAATAAAAGAATAACCAAAGTTGCCTGCGGACCGGGCCTTGCTACTACCCTCTCACTCCATTCTATTCTTCAATTTACGGTTCTCTATAGCTTGAGCAAATGCCACGTAGTTCATATCAAAATTCAAGGCAGTTGTAGCGGCCTCATTAATAACCAAGGTGCTAAGGCCCTGTACAAACCGGTGTACTCTACCTCCATAGTGGGCAACATGTATATAGCATACTTGGACAGGCACGTGAACCTCATATGATACTCCCACAAAATACCTTGCCTCAGGCTCTCAAATTTGGTAGCACGGACTGCCTTAGTCTTGACAGGCAAGAAGTGATCAATGAAGGTTGGCGAACTCCTTCCACCTCGCTGGAGGGCTTCCCTCGTCACGACACTCCTCCCACAGTTCTAACCAAGAATATGCCACCTCTTTCAGGTGGTAGGAAGCCAACTCCACAGCTTCCATCTCAATAGTATGCATAACTCGAAGAGTCTTGTGCATCTCGTCAATGAATTCCTGGGGGTCCTTGTCTAGATTAGTACCCGTGAACACTGGAGGATCTAACTGAAGGAACTTGTTCATCGTGGAACTAGCAGAATCCCCTGGCTGACTGGAAGAAGTAGGCGCAACATTCTATCTCTAGGCCTGAGATGCCACTATCTGAGCCAACATCTATATGGCTCCCCTTAGATCCCCCTCAGAAACATCGGGCAGAAGCTGGGACTGGAGGTGGAGCTGGAATATCAGTTGGAGGGATCGTTGCACCCTCAGTAGGTGCAGGAACTGGTGCAGTGTAATAAGGTGTAGTAAAATCAGGCAGTGTAGTAGTCGGGGGAATATTCTCACCCCTCGGGTGTTCACCCGCATCATCAAGTAAAGAATCAACTGCCACTCCCGATGTGGCATCGACTCCTTGGCTAGTTCTTGCTTTCTTCCTAAGTGCCATGTACTAAAAATTAGAGCAATGCACGAGTTAGAGGAGGGACAATCTTACAATCAGCTTTATCGCATGATCTAGAACATCAAAGAAGGGTATTATTCCTAAATGCCCAAGTAGACTCCTAATTATAGATGTGGTCGACAACACATTGATAAGAAGGGCTCTACTAGACACGGCTTCGAGACATCCTAGGACACTTTAAAACCTTAGGCTCTAATACAAGATTTGTCACGGAGCATGACCGATGCTCAATAGGGTAACCCGGCCGAACAAGCCTGTACCCGAACTCACTCATGATACAAGAGTACGATGATAGTGCCGGCGACAGAGCCTTGGATATACCTCAAAACTTAATATACAAGGAATAAGAGATACACGACCCTGAAATGAAGTAGGGCTCACCAAGTCAGCTGGGAAAAGGGTGTACCGCTATCAATGATCAAAGCCGCCTGATATGTAACCACTTACATCCATTAAAGATGCAGCTCCCCCAGCAAAAGGGACGTTAGTACATATGGAATAGTACTATTATGTATGACTAAACACCCTCTCAATAGAACGAGTAATAACACAAGGAAGAACAATCATAAAACCAATGAGATCCTTAAACAATACCAAAACATCAAGTTAGGAACGAGACAAGTTTTCAAGTAAATTTTCGTATTTTAGGTTAGGAGATCTTCAGCACCGATATACCACCGTGATTTTAGTACGGAGTCCGATCACAGCCCGATCGGCTAGGCCGTCTCACCCAAAGACATCAACCACAATCACAATCACCATCACAACCTCAATCATTATCTCAATCAGAATTTCAAGTACAATCACCACCATGTGTGCGGCATGGCGTCCGATCACGACCCGACCAACTAGGCCGTTTCACCACAATGCTGTGTGGATCGACATCACCATTTTCTAGAAATCATCTCATCCCAATAAAGGGAAATATTCTCATCACACCATTCTCATCCCAAATAAGGGAAATAATCACATTCACTCCTACACCGGCATGTGTAGTTTCAGTGTTAGGTTATTTCAACCTACCCTTCCTCGGTGACTAATGATACTCCCAAGGTGTTTATTATTTAAAGGATTTTACAACTCATTTCAATATCTTTTACACGTCTCTTAATTTCATTGGCACTAGTGGCCCCAAATGTAATATCATTCTTGGCACGTTGGCTGTATTTCATATTTCATGCTCACCTCTTTCACTTCCAAACATCATCACGAATCATCAGCAACAAAATATTTCTATTCAAGACTTTAAGTACACATGTGAGCAAATAGGAGTCTTAAGCACATTGAGATTTCTTACACAATTTGGCATAATAGCTTTCATTTGAAACGCGACTTGAAGTTATAACATTTGGATACGCGCCCCATACTTTGAACACATTCTCAAATGGTAATATAACATAACAAGAGAATTTGAAATACAAATTGAACATATATCTTTTGACACAGGGCTTATTCGAAATAGTCAATTTATAATGAACAACATGGGGACTTACAAGGACATCGTAGGGTTCAATTCTAAGATTTTAGCTAACATACCTTGCCTTGAGCTTCTTAAATTACTATATTGTTTTGAAAGTCTTAGCCACTTTGATCTATTTAGAAATATAAAAAAATTGAACACAAATTAGGAAGAAGTTCATGGTTTCAGCTCATTTGAGCATTTTATTAGACACTAGATAGGCATTATGATTTCAAGATCCTCCTACGGTGAATTCCTTCATCCAACTACCCAAAGTCTACCCAATTATGCTCAACAATCTTCCCACAACCCTTGATAGTACATGCATGCATAATGAACAACTCCGAACACCCAAGAATTGCTTTTCTCATTACCTATTCTCAGTTAAATCTTGAAATTGAGGGCTAGGGGGTAGAATCTTACCTCTAGGATGAAGACGTAGTGAGTTTTCCTTGTTAATTCTCCAAGCCTTGAGCAAGAATTGATGAAAAATTAGTTTAGGAACCCCCTCTCACTCTAGAGCACTTCCTCACTCTCAAAATATTAGATTTTTACTTTACAAATGGCCCTTAATGTCTATATATCAAAATAGGGTTAGGTTATAAAAACAAAAAAATAGACCCTACGAACACAACTCTGTGGTCGCAGAGTGGACCGCTGAATGGATATGCGGTCCGCAAAATGAGCCACAGAAATGATGTTAAGAACTAGGCTGTTCGGGTCGGGTTTCCGGCAAGTCTATGGTCCGCAGACCAGTTCTTCAGTCACATAATGTGCCACAGAACTTCCCTCCGAAAATCTTCCTGCTGGATCTGTGATAGATTGTGCGGCCCGCGAAATGGTTATGCGGCCGCATAATGGGACGCAAACAAACTTCGAAAGTGGGCCATTTCTCTGCTTCACTCTGCTGCGGATCTACGGCGCACAGAGTGATTCTACGGCCGCATAATGGACCGCATAAATGCCATGCTCTGCCAAGTTACCATGGGATAGTCCAGGACTATTGGTGCCAGAGAATCGCACTCCATGCGGTCTTTTGGAAATGTTGGATGTTAAGAAGAATGATGAGCTAGTCCGTCTAAATAAATCATACATCCCCTTTGAATTTCTCTATGAGCGTTATGGGCATAGGAAATATTATCACCTTCATCATGAGGAGCTAGCCATTACCTCTTCGGGATGGGTGCGCCGCTGAGTTTATGTTTTCATAGTCTGCTTTTTGGGATTGATGGTCTTTCCGATGCAAGGGGGAGGAACTCATGCTCGCTTAGCCATGGTCTCCAGGACCTTGATGGATGGCATCGAAGGACAAAAGTACACTATCATCCCAGTGATCTTAGCTGAGATGTACCGTTCTCTAGATCGGTGAAAGGATGGGTCGGGACCCTTTGAGGGTTGTAATATCTTCCTACAAGTTTGGATTTTGGAACACTTTCAGAGAGGTGATTATCACCAAGAGCTTCTGCGAAGGCCACTGAAGGACTACATAGCTAGTCATCATCCAAAGAAGATGACATTCATTCCAGACAGGTTTTCAAAGCCTGAAATGTTATAGGCTGGGTGCATGTTTTCCCGATAAACGAGCAAGTGCATTGGATGTCTGAATGGTTTCCTAGTAGTGAGTTCATTATCAGATATAAAGGAACTACTCACTTAGTACCAATCGGGCGAGGCATCTACCCTTATGCTCCTATAAGGGTAATAAGGCAAGCTGGAAGGAAACAAGTCATACCTCGGGTTTCCAACATGGTTCAGTATAAAGCAAATTTCAAAGGGGATGTCATCCCATTCAAGTTCGAAGCACAACACATGTAGAAGCAAAAGATCATCGTGAAAGGAGAAACTAATGAACCAGACAGGTATCACGTCGGTCATATGTACTACTGTCTCTCATGGTTGGAAAATGACATAGTTAGGGACGTCAAAATATGAGTCAATCTGAAAGATAGGATCATAGATGAGGTGGCTGAAACACAAGTAAAGTATAAGAGGCTACGAAAAAGGGTGTTCGAGTCTGAAGCTAAGCTTCTGGAACAGCATAAAGTGAACATGGAGGTGATAAGGGAATGGAAAGAGTTGTTAATAAGTCTACAGAGAGGTTAGAGTATCTAGAGCAAGGATTGATATAGCTAGAAGGGAGGATGAGAAAGAGACTTTGAGATAGTTAATGCATGGAAGATGATGAAGGAGGGAAGCTGGCAAAGGCTTACTTGCTACTGGACATGCCGATCTGAGAAACACGATTGATAGGGTCAAGAAAGCCAAGCATGGAGAAGCTCCTTCAGGGGCCAAGTAGATTAGGAGACAATGTCCTTTACTACTTTCTAGATTAGATTTCGATGTAATAAGGCTTAATGCCATTAGTGACTTTATAATATTATTGTCTATTTAGTAAAAGATTGTTTTGGATAATTTTCGCACTAATGAAGTGAAGCAAACGTTGGCATGAATTTTTTCCAAGTCTATATTGCACTTAGGCCTACCTCAGGCATAGTGAGGTCCCAAAGTTAGGACGCGAATTATTGCATGACCTTATGTGATACATGTTTAAATATTGCAAAAACTCTTTTACGTCGTCTTACTAACTTGGTCACCTTTTGATTATTCCCATTCCCAAAGGTTGCTTCGTGCATACTGGCATCATCAGCATACCACACCAGATCCAGAGGTCCTCTACCTCCTCCTTCACCTTAGCGATCCAAAAAACAAAGGCAAAAGCAAAGGGAAGATGGATGATTTAAGTGGCATTCAAAAAGACAATGCTAACATGGTAGAGAATGTTGAAAACTCAGATGAGAGAAGTACGCCAGGACAGGATGAGTTGGTCTTACGTTTGGAGCAGAAAATCCGGGAGTTCCAGGGTGAGCTTGAGCAGGTCTGAAATCTAGCAAACCTTTTCCTTACTCTAAATATTCCCGACATCAACCAAGAAAACACAACCACTCAAAACCAAACACCACCACAAAATACACAAAACAAGAATCCACCACCAATAGCTCTGAATCCTCCCGTACCGCACTAGTATCACAATCCCGCACCTCCCCAAAACCTTAACCTACCACCAGTGCAAACCCCTCAACACCACCACCATCACCTGACCTAATATCCGCAAACCACCACTTATCACACTCCTCAAAATGTACCATAACCCGATCCCCCTCAAACCTCAATCAATGATCACCCGTATACCCAAGTTCTAGGAACCCATCAAGGCAACCCGATATACGTAGAAACCTTACCCCATACCCCACAACAAACCCTATACATACCTGATCTGTCCGAAAGGACCTTCTCATTCGAAACATGTCAGAAGAACTCAAGAAACTAACAAAGAGGGTCTAGAGTATTGAAGGTTTAAATTACGAAGATTTGTGTATCCAGCCAGATGTTGAATTGCCGGAGGGTTACAAACCCCCCCAGTTTGAGATGTTTGATGGCTCTGGTGATCCAAAGGTGCATCTGAGAACCTACTGCGACAAGCTAGAAGGAGTGGGTAAGATCGAGCAAATCCGCATGAAACTGTTCATGCGAAGTCTTACAGGAGACGCCTTATCTTGGTATATCAGTCGGAATCCAAAGAAGTGGGTGAATTGGGTGAGCATGGCATCAGATTTCATGGACAGATTCAGGTTCAATACAGAGAATGCGCCAGACATTTTCTATGTTCAAAACCTCAAGAAGAAGCTAACAGAAACCTTCCGTGAGTATGCTACTCGTTGGAGATCAGAGGCTGCCAAGGTAAGGCCACCACTTGAAGAAGAACAAATGAATAAGTTTTTTGTTAGAGCCCAGATCCGTATTACTATGGGAAGCTGATGGTTATGGAGAATCACAAGTTCTCAGACATCATCAAGTTAGGAGAAAGGGTAGAAGAAGGAATCAAGAACGGGATGGTAACTAATTTCGAGGCGCTGCAAGCCACCAACCAAGCCTTGCAATCAGGGGGTATTTCAAAGAAGAAGGAAGCGGGTGTCGTAATGGTGGCCCAGGGCCCTAAGTCTCCCCTTACATACCAAACACCTCCACCCACATATCAACCATCTCCTCCAAAGTATCAATACCCCGTCACCACCTACCATACATATAACACACAACCTCCATATTACCATTTACCTCCACCCGCCCACCAAAACTACCCAAAGCCGTGACCAAACTTTGACCGTGGAGCTCCCGGGAAATACACGCCAATTGCTGAACCCATAACCCAACTCTATGAGAGACTAAAAGCCGCTGGTTACATCATCCCTATTCCTGCTGTTGCTGTTGAGAACCCCTCCCAGAGGGTTAAACCCAACAAAGCTTGTGCCTATCAGTTAGGTATGAAGGGTCATACCATTGAAGAATGCCTCATGTTAAAGGACAAGATTCAGACACTTATCGACATCAAAGTTATACAAGCAAAGGAAGCCACACCAGATGTCCGTAATAACTCTCTCCCGGATCATAGGGGCGAGGGAGTGAATGTGATAGAAACTGATGAAGAATGGGATCAGGAGGAATCCATTGGGCTTATTCGAGAGAGGGATACTCCCAAGACATCTCTTGTCACCCTCTCGCCGATTGTGGTGCAAACCCAGGCACTATTTGAGGTCGAGGTGCTACAACTTTCACTGTGATGGTACCTCCACACCATCTTATAAGTATGATGCCGTCCCATGGGATTATGTTGCGGAGGCTAGAAGAAAGGAAAAAGCCAAGATGGAAGAGATAGGTGCTGCGCAAGGTATGACAAGAACTGGCAGAGTTTACACACCTGAGAATCTTGGAGGAACAAGCAAAGAAGCTGCATCTAAGCCAACTGTCATTGAAACGAGCACTGATGATATTTAGAGGAAGGTACAGGTGAGGGAATACTCTATTTTGATCATCTAAACAAGACTCCCGCCCCGATATCCATTTTGTCGCTGTGCACAATAATGCCTTGATGAAAGTGTTGAGTGAAGCTTATGTACCCGCCGATATCACTAGTGGGGAGATGGCTAACATGGTTGAACAGGTATTGGAGAATCATAAAATTACTTTCCACGAAGATGAGATACCGCCAGAAGGGTTGAGCCACAACAAGGCATTGCATATTACTGTGCAATTTGAAGACAAGTTCATTGCCAAGATCCTGATAGATGGAGGTTCGAGCCTCAACATATGCTTGCCGCCACTCTGAAAAGATTAGGTAAAGGCCTGCATGAGATATGTATGGATAGCATGAATGTGAAGGCGTTCGATGGATCTCGGAGAGCCACTATTGGAGAAATCAACCTTAATCTACAAACAGTCCTGACCTGGTTTGATATGGAATTGCAAGTGCTAGACATATCCGCCACCTAAAACTTGTTGCTGGGACGACCGTGGTTACACGCATCTGGGGCAGTCGCTTCTACTTTGCACCAGGTTGTGAAGTTCGATTGGAATCATCAGGAGGTGATCATTCATGGAGATGGAAGCAACAATATTTACACTAACCAGACTGTTCCAGTCATCGAAAACAGGAGAAAATTGGGAGGAGAAACATACCACTGCATTGAGTGTGTAAACACAATTGAGAAAGATCAAGGTGGAGCAATAAGCATATTGATATAGTTGGGATATAAACCATGCAAGGGTCTTGGCCGAAAGCTTTAGGGGATCACAGAACCCATACGACCGCAGTATCATGGCACGACCTTTAGGCTCGGATATGAATACACTGTGCAAGAATACCAGGATTGGACACCGCCATGGCGCACTAATTACTATTCGCTAGAACAACCATACCACTGGTACACCAAACATTCTGCTAGACTGACATGTCCGAGGAAGACGAGATTTTTGCCGGTATGAGGAAGCTATTTCTGAATGAGGAAGACATGGACTGCGGTGGAATTTTAGAGGAGGAGGAGAAGGAAGACCTTACCATTCAGACAGTGGGAGAAGGATCTATTCCCAAGAACTAGACCGTTGAACCATCTGGGCTCGCCGAGAACCTGGGTAGCCTGGCAGAATTAGCATGACTTATTTTAAATTGTTTTTGAGCATTTAAGACATTTTAAGTATTTTATTTTGAAATAATTACTCGAGCCATTGAGTCGTACTTGTTGAAAATTTTAAGCTTTATTAATGCATTATTGCTTTTTACATTTATTATTATCTTTCTACATTCTTTTCAGCGTAATTATTACATATTCTAATGAACCTACAACTATGACATGTAATGAGACAACACAACCTCAGGAAAAGTGATTCGGAAGATTCGGAAGATGATATAATACCTGAGGAAATTGTCAAAGAAGTAGAGAATTTTGAGAACAAACCAACGTCTAACTTGGAAGATACTGAGGCAGTTAATTTAGGGAATTAAAACAGAAACTCGCATAAGCATTCATCTATCACCGTTAGAGAAGGAAGATTATATTAGGTTTCTGAAGGAATATGAGGAAATTTGCGCATGGCCCTATGACGACATGACTGGGTTAAGCACGTCCATAATAGCTCACAAGCTACCTACCAATCCCATGCATCCACCGGTAAAGCAAAAGCTCAGAAAATTCAAGCTAGATATGAGTCTGAAAATAAAAGAGGAGATTACCAAGCAAATCAAAGCCTAGGTCCTTCAAGTATTCGAATACCCGACTTGGTGAGCCAATATTGTGCCGGTTCTGAAGAAAGATGAGAAAGTCAGAGTGTGTGTTGACTATTGATACCTGAACAGATCAAGTCCGAAGGATGATTTTCTGTTGCCCAACATACACATACTGATTAAAAACTACGCCAAGCATGAACTCCAATCCTTTGTGGATTCTTTCACAGGATACCACCAGATTTGGATAGATGAGGTGGACGCGAAAAAGCCTTTATCACACCATGGGGGGTATATTGTTACAAAATGATGCCATTTGTTTTGAAAAACGCTGAGGCCACCTACATGAGGGCCATGATGATCCTTTCCACGATATGATTCACAAGGAAATAGAGATGTACGTGTATGATGTTATCATCAAATCTAAGAAAAGTTCAGATCATATTGCAGACATGAGGAAGTTTTTCGACCGACTTCGAAAGTACAACTTGAAGGTAAATCCTACAAAATGTGCTTTTGGAGTCCCTGGTAGAAAGTTGGTGGGTTTCATCGTTAGCCGCTGGGGTATTGAGCTAGACCCATCAAAAATCAAAGCTATTTGGGACTTGCCATCGCCAAAGAACAAGAAAGATGTGATGGGTTTTCTCGGATGCCTCAATTACATTAGCCGTTTTATAGCACAATCAACGGGATATGTGAGTCGATCTTCAAGATGATGGGACAAGCTGGACCAAAGAATGTCAAAAGGCTTTGACAAAATCAAGGAGTGCTTATCTAAACCACCTGTGTTGGTCCCGCCAAAACCAGGAAGACCTCTGCTGCTGTATCTGTCTGTGTTGGATGAAGCCTTTAGATGCGTTTTGGTGAAACATGATGAAATCAGGAGGAAGGAGCAGGCGATATTATCTGAGCAAGAAGTTCACACCTTACGAGGCCCGGTATTCTTTTATGGAGCGCACCTACTGTGCATAGACATGGATAGCCTAGAAGCTGAGACATTATTTCTGTGCATACACTACATATCTCAAATCAAGGATGGATCCTCCAAAATACATCTTTCAGAAACCCATGCCTACAGGTAACTTAGCAAAGTGGCAGATATTGCTAAGTGAGTTTAACATCATTTATGTGACTCAGAAGGCAGTCAAGAAGCAAGAATTGGTCGATCACTTGGAAGAGAACCCGTAAATGGAGAATACGAACCATTGAAGATGTATTTTCCCAACGAGGAAGTGTCATTTGTAGGTGAAGATATTGCCAAAGCGTGTGACGGTTGGAGGATGTTTTTCGACTTAGCAACAAACCTTAAGGGAGTGGGCATGAGAGCTGTTTTAGTATCAGACACCGGTCAACATTATCCGGTATCCGCAAAGCTCAGGTTCCCATGCACCAAAAATATGGCGGAATATGAGGCCTACATCTTAGGACTCAGATTGGCATCGACATGAACGTTCAGGAGTTGCTAGTAATCAGAGATTCTGATCCATTGGTTCACTAAGTACTAGGAGAATATGCTACCAAGAACACTAAAATATTGACATACTTGCATTGTATACAAGAGTAAATCAAGAGGTTCACGAAGATAGAACTCAAGACCTTGTCTTCTATGGTACAACATCAGGACAAGAATTTCATTAATCCTATCCCAATAGAAATTCATAAGCAGCCAGTTTATTGTGCTCATATTGAAGAAGAGTTTGAGGGAAATCCATGGTTCCATGATATCAAGGAATATTTGGAGAAAGGGGAATACCCAGAAAATGCCATGCACATTTAGAAGCGCACACTTCGAAGATTGGCCAACCATTTATTTCAGAGCGGAGGAATTCTGTATAGAAGGTCTCCTAACTTGGGATTATTGCGATGTGTCCATGCCAAGGAGGCATCTAGATAGCTTGAAGAAATACACGCCAGAACTTGCGGACCTCACATGAACGGGTTTGTTCTGGCGAAAAAATTATTAAGAGCAGGGTATTTATGGATGACCATAGAAACAAACTACATCAAATATGTTCAAAAGTCTCACCAATGCCAAATACATGCTGATATGATACGAGTACCACCCAACAAACTCAATGCAACGAGATCACCTTGGCCTTTCTCTGCTTGGGGCATGGATGTCATTTGACCAATCGAACTCGCTGCTTCAAACAAACACAAGTTCATCTTGGTTGCTATAGATTATTTTACAAAATGGGTTGAAGCCGCTTCCTATAAGGTTGTGACAATGAAAGTAGTAGCAGATTTTGTCCGGGATTGTATTGTTTGTCGATTTGGATACCCAAGTCAATCGTTACTGACAATGCTGCCAATCTCAATAGTGATTTGATGAAAGCTATGTGTGAAACATTTAAGATCAAGCATCAAAACTCTACAGCATATAGACCACAGATGAATGGAGCCGTAGAAGCCACCAATAAGAACATCAAGAAGATATTGAGAAAGATGGTAGACAACTACAAGCAATGGTATGAGAAGCTACCATCTGCTTTGCTCGGGTACCGCACCACAGTTCGTACGTCAACTGGGGCAACCCCCTATATACTGGTCTATGGTACTGAAGCCGTTATTCCCACCGAAGTGGAGATTCCTTCCTTAAGAATCATACAAGAGGCCGAGCAGCGATGCGGAATGGAAACTGGGTCGGTATGAACATGTGGCTCTCATTGATGGTAAAAGGATGAATGCAGTGTGTCACGGCCAACTCTACAGAATAGAACGGCAAGGGCTTTCAACAAAAAGGTTAGATCAAGGCAATTCACACCGGGGCAATTGGTGCTGAAATAGATCTCCCCGCATCAGGATGAAGCAAAAGAGAAATTCTCACCTAACTGGCAAGGCCCTTACATGGTTCACCAATTACTGACAGGAGGAGTGCTTATACTTGCAGAAATGGCCAAGACCTATCAATTCAGACGCAGTCAAGAGATATTACGTATGAGATTATATTTGCACTTTCTTTTTTATGCAACCTGAACTACGCTTGACCTGTTTCCGGATTAAAAGGGGATACGTAGGCATCCCTATGGGTTCGTGTCATATCATAATAAATCTTCATTCCCCTCTATGGTCAGAAACTGGGGCAAGATTTCAAGTTCGTCAATCTCATTATGTAAAGGATTACCACAAAGTGTATTGCCAGAAGTATGCATATAAACTGGGGCAGAATTTTGAGGAGGGTCCTCAAAATTCTGAGTTGAGGAGGTTGCAATGTCTCAAAGCGCGTCACAGTTTCCGATTCAAAATTTGTTTTATGCATTATCACATATTTTGGACAACTGAATTTTTGAATAAATGATTTGTCACAAATCCATGTTTTCGAAAATTTCATTTTCTGTAATAGTAGATGTTACCTAGGGTGACTCGAACAAGGAAACAAGACAAGGAGCAAAGGCGAAATGAAGAGTAAAAGGCACGAATCGACCTTTCCCCCAAAACTCATGATTTTTCTTTTAATGTAGGCACGAGGGATATAACAAACACATATGCAAATATATACATACAATAAGATCATTATCTTCACATCGACAAAGTCGCCAAGCACGAACGCGTCAAGCTACGGACCGCTTTTTCCTCTCACATTTAATCATTTCTCTTCCTGGATAGGGCTAAACACTACCCTCATCGTTGCATAAGGCTAAGCACTGTCTTCCCTTGCATGAGACTAAGCATTGTCTCCACTACATTGCATGAGGCTAAGCATTGTCTCCATTATTGCGTAAGGCTAAGCACTGCCTTCCCTTGTATGAGACTAAGCACTGTCTCCACTATACCGCATGAGGCTACGCATTGCCTCCATTACCGCATAAGGCTAAGCACTGCCTTTCCATGCATGAGACTAAGAATTGTCTCCTCTCTGCATGAGGCTAAGCATTGCCTCCATCATTACATCAGGCTAAGCACTTCCTTTACTTGCATGAGATTAAGCATTATCTCCATTATTTGCATGAGGCTAAGCACTGCCTCCATCATTGAATAAGGCTAAGCACTGCCTTTCCTTGCATGATACTAAGCACTACCTCCATTACATGGCATGAGGCTAAGCATTGCCTCCATCATTAAGGCTAAACGATGCCTTCCTTTGCATAGGGCTAAACACCTCCCTCATCACACACAAGGCTAAGCGCTGCCTTGTCTCGTTCTTACATGCAACTAAGCATTAGCTATTCCCTCTATCGAATGATCGATATTTTCGCATATTTGCATTTCATGGGCTGAAATATCGCCACGTTATCCGAAAGCGTCATAGTCTGAAGGCATCATCCTCATAGCCCGAAGACATGATGCCATGGCCTGAGGATCTCCTGAAACTACACATCATTATTCAAAGGCGTCATAGTCCAGATGCACCATCCTCATGGACCAACGACACCATTTCATGGCCTGCGAATCCCTTATCATGCGCTTCATGGCCCAGGACTCATGGTCTAAGGAAAACATCCTCATCGTCTAAAGACAACTCTCATGGTCCGAAGGGAATTTGCATCATGATTAAATTTCCGCAATAACCCCATATATTTGCGTGCATCATGTTCTAAGTTTTGCAGGTAACTCGGGAGGTAACCGTCCTACAAACTGGAGCACTTCTCGCTCCGGTTTCCATTCACAATGTTCACATCCTTCAATCATCTCAAACGTAGCTGATGATCAGTAATTGATTACCCTTTATCCTGTAACCGCTCAAATATTTGCCTTATATATCCGTAATGTTAAAATTCGCATTCATAGTTCCACCTGAAATTATCCGTTACTCAGAACACTATCATATCCAAAAGATCCTTTTCGAAACACATGACCACTCTTATGTCAAATGAGGCAGCACCCTAGTGGGTGCCTGGCGCTACCCAGGGCGCCGGTGACGTGAGTTTGTCCAATTTCGCTCGGGACAAGGTTATTTCGGCCCTAGACCTACCCAACACGTATAAAAGCAAGACTAAAGCTATTTTTTAAGGGAGAGACGCCACCTTGGAGGAAAAACACACACGAGATCGTTAGGAAGCGGAGAATTCTCAGTTTCTTCTTCTTTTT
Organism: Nicotiana obtusifolia; assembly: GCA_002018475.1. NCBI lineage: Eukaryota > Viridiplantae > Streptophyta > Magnoliopsida > Solanales > Solanaceae > Nicotiana > Nicotiana obtusifolia. The sequence goes on from MCJB01037056.1 coordinate 44,534, forward strand.
CTAGTATTTCCAATTGATTCAAAACTTATGCAATTGTGTGATTATATTATGAGTGGCAAAACACCCATTGTTCTGGGGTTATGATTAGCCATGAATATTGTTGTTTAACGTTAACTTAGCCTTGATTATAATTCACCAACATATAGTTGTTTCTTCAATTCTGTGTTTAATTGCTTAATTGTCTGGCCAGCAGTTAGGTTTTATTTACTATCTATGCTATGCTTGGAAAAGCCGTGTTTAGATTAGAGAAGAGTTGAAGAGAGCATGATCTTAACCCTTAGGGGGAGCGGATTTGTGGTTAGGATAGGAATATACCTAATCACCGTGCTTAATTAAATATCATGATCTTAATGCGTTCTTAATAGATTGATTTCATACGAATATAGGCATTAATCTATTGAGAATAGGTGAGTAGTACTTCGGGAGAAGGCTATGAGAGCATTTATCGATTAATTATCAACCATGAGTGAATTAAATGAAAGGGAGAGTTAATTCGAACACAATATGATTGGTAAATCGATCAAAACCCTGGAATACTTGTCTCTACTGAATAAACAACAATCAACTAGTTACTTGATAATTTAGTTATTACTTAGAATTCTAGTTTAGCATAATTAAACTCTTGAACTCGAATTTAGTTTGACGGAATAACAATATTGGTGTGTTAGTGAGTAGTTGATATTAGTCCCAGTGGGTACGATATCTGGACTTCCAAATCCTATATTACTTGTCGGCCACATATACTTGCGTGTGTGTTTGGATGCAACAAGTTTTTGGCGCCGTTATTGGGGACTTAAAAATTAGCTACTTTGCCGACTTAAGCTTTTATTAGTTATTTGTTCAAGTTTTAATTATCAGGTTCCCATTTTATTGTTAACACATGCTCTTCTCTTGAATGCGGAGGAGTAGAAGCACAAACAATCTCCTTCCTCTTGATCCTGAAATTGAACGGACACTTCACAGAGTGAGGAGAGAGGTCGAAGTTAGAACTGGAATAGAAAGAGAGTTGGACATCATAGTTCAACCACAGCTAATAGAGATGGCAGGTAATGGAGAGCGTGCGGTGATAGAAGCCGCAAGGCCCCATCTTGCTAATATGACTCAGGCTATTGTGAAACCTGAGATCACATCACAGGGCATTTTGAACTCAAACAGTACATGGTACAGCTAATTAAGTCCACAGGGCAATATGTGGGTCTATCTCATGAAGATCCGCAGAGGCACATTCAAAATTTCTTGGAAATTACGGATACCTACAATTATCCGAACGTTTCCAAGGATTATGTCAGGCTTATACTTTTTCCCTTTTCACTGTTGGGGGAAGCGAAGGAATGGTTGAATAAAGAGCCCGCAAACTCAATCCACTCTTGGGACGATCTAACAAGGAAATTCTTAATCAAATTTTTCCCCATCAAGAAGAAAAAGTCATTGAGGAGTCAAATTCTTGGGTTCAAACAACGGGATGGGGAGACACTTTGTCAAGCCTGGGAAAGATACAAGAAGCTGCTCAGAGATTGCTCGCATCATTGTCAGACTGATGAGGTATTGGGACACACTTTTGTTGATGGATTAGATGAGGCCTCAAAGATGAATCTTGACTCAGCTTGTGGAGGTAGTTGCATGGCGAAACCATATAGTGAAATTCAACTTTTGCTGAATAACTTCACTGCTAATGATCATAACTGGCAAGGAGATGGGGATTCACGCAACTCAAGTAAATAGAAGGCAGCCGGGTTGATTGAGCTTGATGACTTCTCGGCCATGAGAGATGAGATAGCAAAATTGGCAAACCAGATGAATAGAATGATAATGCAGCAGGCACAACAGATGCAACATGTACAACAGATGTCTCTTTGCTGCGAACTATGTGGTGACAACCATATGAGTGACATGTGCCCCACGAATCCAGAATCTATATATTATGTGGGACAACAGAGCAGGGGTCCAATGAATCAGAATGCCCAATACGAGAACACTTATAACCCAAATTGGAAGAATCATCCCAACTTCTCATGGGGTGGAAATCAGCTGAATCAGAATCATTATAGACCCCAAGGAAATTTCAATCAACCTCAGAAGCAACCTCAACAGGTAGAAGAGAATGGGAATGAATTGTTGAAGCAGTTGCTGCTTGACAATAAACAGTTCAGGACCGAATATCAAGCCCTCACCACAACAGTGAGAAATTTGGAGCGTCAAATGGGACAGCTTGCCGGTGCTCAAAAACTAGACCAGCTGGAGCTCTTCCAAGTGACACTGAAGCAAATCCTAGTGCGGCCCTTAATGCCGTGTTGTTGAGGAATGGAAGACAACTAGAAGAAGTTCAGTCTAAAAAGAGGAAACAGGTGATTTTTAATAAGAGGCCAACCACTATAGAATTAACATCAGAGAAAGCTAAGGAGCCAGAGCAGCCAGCTGGAGAGGCGGTGGCTGAGCAACCCCCACAATTGGTTGCAAGGCCTCCACCTCCATTCCTCAAAGATTGCAGAAATTAAGAGATAATGCCGCATATAAAAAGTTTCTTGATATCTTGAAGCAGGTGCAAATTAATATTCCATTGGTTGACATCTTACAAGAAGTACCCAAATATGCAAAGTACATCAAGGACATTGTGGCAAATAAAAGGAGGCTAACCATGTTCGAGACTGTGGCACTCACTGAGGAGTGCAGTTCCAAAATTCAAGGTAAGTTGCCTCAGAAATTGAAGGATCCAGGTAGTTTCACTATCCAAATCTCGATTGGCAAACATGCTGTTGGGCGAGCTTTATGTGATTTTGGAGCAAACATCAATTTGATGCTGTTATCGGTGTTAAGAAAGTTGGGGTTGGGTGATCCACGCCCAACAACAGTTATCTTAATGTTAGCTGATCGCTCCCTTGCTCATCTTGAGGGAGTGATTGAAGATGTGCTAGTCCAAGTGGGTTCTTTCATATTCCCTACTGATTTCATTATCCTGGACTACGAGCCTGATCATGAAGTCCCATTTATTTTGGGGCGTCCATTCTTAGCCACGGGCCGAGCTATTATTGATATTTGCAAAGGAAAGATGACGATGAGAGTAGGTAACCGAGTAGAGGTATTCAATGTTTATAAAGCGCTCAGGTTGCCAGCCCACTATGAAGAATTATCCATGATCTCCGTGGTGGAGAGTGATTCCACATCATTAGTGCCCTATATGAGCCCTGTAGATCATGTTGAACGAGTATTGATTAGGGATGTGGAAAATAGTGAAGATGAAACGATGGGAGAAATTGAGCAAGTATTGGATATGTCCTGCAGTTATGTTAAGGGGTTCAAAAAATTTGAAGAATTGGAAAAGCCTGTCACTCTGACCCTTCCCAGGCCATCTATTGAGGAGGCTCCAAGGCTAGAACTCAAGCCGCTTCCAGCGCATCTGCGCTATGCTTATTTGGGGAACTCTGAGATACTGCCAGTGATTATTTCATCCAGCTTGACCAGCACTCAAGAAGAAAAATTGCTCAGAGTCCTCCGCGAGTATAAAAAGGCCATTGGGTGGACTATCGCTGACATCAAGGGTATTAGTCCATCATTTTGCATGCATAAAATCTTTTTAGAGGATGGACACCGCCTCAGTGTGGAGCAGCAAAGGAGATTAAATCCCATCATAAAAGAGGTGGTGAAAAAGGAAGTAATCAAGTTGCTCGATGCAGGTATCATTTTTCCTATTTCTGATAGCAATTGGGTAAGCCCGGTTCAATGTGTTCCCAAAAAGGGAGGAATGACTGTAATTGAGAACGAGAAGAATGAGCTAATCCCCACTCGCACTGTTACGGGATGGAGAGTCTGCATCGATTATAGAAGGCTCAACAAGGCAACTCGCAAGGACCACTTGCCACTTCCATTCATCGACCAAATGCTAGACAGGTTAGCCGGGCATGAATATTACTGCTTCCTTGGTGGTTACTCAGGATACAATCAGATTGTCATATGCCCAGAGGATCAGGAGAAGACTACTTTTACTTGTCCTTATGGCACTTTCGCCTTCAAGCGAATGCCGTTTGGACTTTGTAAAGCCACTTTCCAGAGGTGTATGATGGCTATTTTCACCGACATGGTAAAAAATTTCGTGGAAGTGTTTATGGATGATTTTTCAATCTTTGGGTCCTCTTATGATGATTGCTTGAGGAATTTAAGCAAGGTGCTAGCCCATTGTGAAGAAACAAATCTGGTACTAAATTGGAAAAAGTGCCATTTTATGGTGCAAGAAGGCATCGTGTTGGGTCACAAAATATCTAGGACCGACATTGAAGTTGATAAAGCGAAGGTGGAGGTGGTTGAAAAATTACCTCCACCTATTTCAGTGAAGGGTGTCCAGAGTTTCTTGGGACATGCGGGTTTCTATCGGTGCTTTATTAAAGATTTTTCAAAAATTGCTACTCCTTTGTGCAGGCTGCTTGAAAAAGATGTAACTTTCAACTTTGATGATGCCTGCCTCAAGGTATTTGAAGAACTTAAAAAGAAGTTGGTGAGTGCTCCCATTATCGTGGCACCTGATTGGTCCTTACTATTTGAACTTATGTGTGATGCGAGTGACCTTGCTATTGGGGCAGTACTAGGCCAGAGGAAGGACAAGGTGTTTTATTCCATCTACTATGCGAGCAAGACTCTTGATGATGTACAGCTGAATTACACCACTACGGAGAAGGAGCTGTTAGCTGTAGTGTGGGCCTTTGAGAAATTTCGGGCATACTTGGTGGGAACGAAAGTCATAGTCCATACCGATCTTGCAGCAATCAGGTATTTTTTTACAAAAAAAGAATCTAAGGCTAGATTGATGCGCTGGGTTTTATTGCTGCAGGAATTTGATGTAGAAATACGAGATCGAAAAGGGACTGAGAACCAAGTAGCTGACCATCTATCACGGTTGGAAAATCACGATCACGTAGAGGAGGGTGGCCAAATTAAAGAAGTATTTCCTGATGAGCAACTTTTTTCTATAACCCATGACCTTCCCCCATGGTACGCAAATTATGTGAATTATTTTGTGAGTGGGGTACTTCCTCCCGAAATCAAATCTGAAGCTAGAAAGAGGTTTTTACATGACGTGAACTTCTACTATTGGGATGAGCCCTAATTATTCAAGCAATTTGCTGATCAATTGATGAGGAGATGCATTCCTGAAAAAGAGGTGGAATTAGTATTGTATGATTGTCACGCATCACCTTATGGGGGCCATCATGGAGGAGATAGAACAGCTGCAAAGGTGCTACAATCCGGTCTTTTTTGGCAGACTTTATTCAAGGATGCCCATACATTCGTTAAGAAGTGTGACCAATGTCAGAGAACGGGAACAATCACAAGGAAGCATGAGATGCCTTTAAATAACATTCTAGAAGTTGAGCTTTTTGATGTGTGGGGGATAGATTTTATGGGGCCATTTCCACCGTCCAGAGAAAACAAATACATTTTGCTAGCAGTTGACTACGTGTCAAAATGGGTGGAGGCAATTGCTTTGCCAATGAATGATGCCATGGTGGTAGCTGCGTTTGTGAAAAAGAACATATTCTCGAGATTTGGGACTCCATGTGCTTTTATCAGTGATGAAGGGACTCATTTTTGCAATCGATTGTTGAATAACCTTCTAGCTAAATATGGAGTTCGCCACAGAGTTGCTACAACATATCATCCACAGACAAGTGGGCAAGCTGAGGTGTCAGACAGAGAAATCAAGCAAATATTAGAGAAGACGGTGAGTGTGAATAGGAAGAATTGGGCTGCAAAGTTGGATCATGCCCTCTGGGCATATACGCCAATTGGAGCGTCCCCTTACAAGCTGGTTTATGGGAAAGCATGTCACTTACCCGTTGAACTGGAACACAAAGCATATTGGGCTATTAAAAAGCTGAACATGGACCTTGAGGCCGCAGGAGAGAAAAGACTTATGCAGTTGAATAAGTTAGATGAGTTCAGGCTGCATTCTTATGAAAATGCTAAGCTATATAAAGAAAAGACAAAAAGATGGCATGACAAAGCATATCAAGCCGCATCACTTTGAGCCAGGCCAACAGGTGTTATTATTCAATTCTAGACTACGGCTATTCCCTGGGAAGATAAAATCGAGATGGTCAGATCCTTTTGAGGTGGTGAGAGTCACTCCTTATGGTGCAATCGAGCTGCGAGCTTTAAATAGTCAGCGGAAATTCTTGGTGAATGGTCATAGAGTCAAGCATTATTGGGGAGGAATGATTAATCGTGAGAAGACCAAGGTTGTACTCGCTGACGAGTAAGCGAGACTCTGCGTCGTGCCGCGATGTTAAATCAGGCGCTTGTTGGGAGGCAACCCAATTTTTATCGCTTTCCTAGTTTAATTTCTTAATTTATTCTTTTAGAATAGATAGATATTGCACTTCATTTATAGGTATAGAAATATTAGATGTAATGGTGTAGGACGTGTAAATTGGGTATACATAAGGCTCGGGGGATCGGGATGTTTATTCAAAAAAAAAATAATATTTTCACGTGAATAGCGCCCAGGCCAGCGCCCGGCCCTGCCTGGGGCGCTGTAGGCAGAAAGATTCAAGACCGCAGCGCCAGGGAGGGCGCGAGGCGCCAGTTGGGGGGGTCAGGTAAGTTTTCAATTTTTTTTTTTTGTATTTTATTCTTAACCCATATCCATTTAACCTAACCCAAATACCCATTTACACTAATACTAATACCCATACCCTTTCCCAAACCCACCCAAACACCAAAAAAAAAAAAGACAAAAAAAAAACGCAGCCTCTTCTGCCCGCGTCCTCTTCTTCTTCACGAATTTCTTTTTAATTTTTCATCCTCTCTCGCACTCCTTCTCTAGGTATGTTCTTCTTCTTCTCTTCTATTTATTATGTGTTTTCATTATTAGTTATCCACACTCTGATCCCCAGACCGCCAATTCCCCATAGTTTCATATTATAGTTTCCACTCCCTCATGTAGTTCTTATGACACCTTGATGGTGGGTGTGTTTTCTTGGTCGAAATTTGTGGGTTTCATGTGTATTCGGAGTAGTAAACTAGAATTCCCTCTACTTTGTTAAAATTGGGAGGGCCATCATGTTCCACCATTGTTGAAATATAAGAACACACTTCATGCCCACATTATGTTTGTTTAAATGCTTGAGTGAAAATTTTTGTGAACCGGTGAAGTCTGAGTAACCGGATGTACTTGTGTATGCGTTTGGGCTAAGTGTGGGGTGTCTAGGGATGCTTTTACAAGTTGGGGGATGTGGCTCTGATGCAGAACATGTTCTTACACCATTGCTTTTGTATGTTGTATGTTGTAGAATCTTGTAAGTTAGCCTAATTTAGCATACTTTTGTATTTGTGAAAGGTGCAGACCATATGCCTTCACCTGACCTTATTGAGTATTCACGTTGCCATGATCAATCATTATTGTGTAGCATGGGGAAGTCTTGAGTACCCATAGTTTTGAGGTGCAACACTTGTACTTGTGCCCTCGATTTTAAGTGTGGGGTCATTTGATGACTTGCATGCCAACCTGAGGCATATGTCCTGAACTTTTCTCACATTCACGTTTACTTGTGTTGCAGGATACTATGGCTCGTGATAGCACTAGCAAAGGCAAAGGCAAAGGCATTGGAAAATCCTCTACCACCTCTCCGGTGACCAAAAAGCGCAAGCAGGGAGAAAGCTCTTCACAGCCATCCAAAGGAAACAGGTCGCCGAGGGTTCTCAGCAAGTACCATTAAGGCCGAGGCCTCGTTTGGACTTGGTTGATGATGCTGCTATTGCTTGGCATCGAGACTTCGTGCTGGCGGGATGGTACGTCTCTGAGATGGGGATTAATACCGCAGCCTTAGAGAGGAAATTCCCAGATATACTTGCCAGGCTGCGAGCTCTAAAGATGGACAAGTTTTTGGAATGCCCGGGGCCTGCAAACCTGAGCATGGTACGAGAGCTGTATGCTAACTGGAATTATCGAAGCTACACTTCTCATGTACGAGAAAAGGATGTGCCGCTGGCAGGGATATTTGTGTGACTATTTGGGGTTGAGAATGCCGACCCAAGGAGACTCCAACGCTTGATCCAAAGGCCAAAATATGAGCTAATACGTCACACTCTTTGTGGCGTCGATTATAATGCTAAGTGGCTACGGAAGCAGGGCAACATACACCTCTCCATGGTTCGCACAGACTTCAACAACACTGCCAAGGTGTGGCAGAACTTTGTGCAGGCGAGACTAATGCCGGCGGAGCACAACAGTGATTGCACTCGCGCTAGAGTGTCCCTCATCTTCTCCTTGATGACCGGCCGACCAATTAATGTCGTTGAGATCATGCTCAGTGAGATGGCCCGTACCAAGTTTGGGCGACAGATTCGGCGATTCTTCTTTGGCAATTTACTAACTCAATATATGATGTTTCGCGGAGTGCCAGAGTATCCCGGACATGATGAGGTGGTGGAGGCGCCGTCAGGGCTTATGGACATCACATCTGTATTGGAGACATCATCTAAACTCACGCCCGCTACTCGAATGGAGCGAGAGGAGAACTTTAACAGGTATATTTGTAACGCTTTGAACTTGCTCATGAACAGGGTCGGCATTACCGACGAGGAGCATATGCATTTGCACGATGACTTGTCCAGCATGTCCAAGGAGATGTTGGGGATTGCACCTGGCAGCCCCGTTCACCCGTCAGAGGACGTCAACACTACCAAGGGCTCAGATACTGAGGATGAGGATGGAGATGGTGCTACAGGGCCTATGACTTTGGTGTCTTTTGTTCTTAATTTGATCTTGATTGAACCTTTACCTCCTAAGACACTTAGTCGCTAAAAGAAGTAAGGTTAGAGATTGGGGAGTAGCTTTTGAGTGGAACCATGGAAGGGCCCGTTGGTGCACTAAAGTTGAAATCAAAAGTCACTAGCCGATAAGCTTTAATGTATGGAGTGTGTGAAGAAAAGAGAAGAAAAAAAAATGATAGCGAAAGTATGTGGAAAACACTTCCAATTCTTATTGATTTGTGCTAGTGGAAATATAGAAGTGCTTAATTGAAAAAGAGGGCTATGTGTATAAGGCAAGTGAATTGGTTGAGAAGAAAAGGTGCTTGAATTGTGAATGTAGTGTATTAAAATGCTTAGGAGGGTTAGTCACTATTTCTAAATATATCCTACCCGTCCCTTAGCCTACATTACAACCTTAAAGGTCCTAATTGATCCTAGATTTGGCTAGTTTAAATTAGTAGAGATCTACACTACGGGCAAGCTTATGGTACGACCACGGGATGCATATGAATTCTTTGTGAGAGTGAGCGAATTTTGTTCAATTGTGCGATGTCGTTAATCTATTTTGAAAAGCATATTTGAATGTGTGGACTATCTATATTCACTCTTTTGTTTGTTGGTAAGGGCACATGATCTCATGAATGATTGGTAATGTTGTAAACTTTCTTGTTGGGTAAGTGCATGAATTGAGGGTGCTTAGTGGTTGCAAGTCGACTTGTGAGGTTGGGTGGTGATAGGTTGTTGAAATATATTGAATTGAAGTATTATACTTAGGCATGCTTAACAGGAAGAATGTGAATTTTTGTGTGTTCATGCTTGCGTGCCGGTATTGATCGTGGTCAAGGGTATAGCGTGTGGTTAAAAGTTCGAGTGCTCTCCTGTGATATGAAGTTTGTACATAGTTGGGAGGTTGTTAGATAGTCCCATTGCTCGAGGAAGAGCAAGAGTCTAAGTGTGGGGTGTTGATGTTTAGCTTAAGGCATATATATTTCTATGTATATCGCCTCATATTTGACTCTTGTTTTGTGAAATTGGTATGTTAAATGCTATGATTTATATTAATTTGAAGTGTTTTTATGTGTAGGAATGAGTCGGGAGCAATTGGGGGCGAAACGCGAAAGATTTGAGCCAAAACGGACAAAACCGGATGAGTTGAGCATCTGGGCGCCACAGGCAGTGCCTGGCGCCACCTGTGGCGCTAGAGGCAGAATTTCAAATGAGGTAGCGCCCTGGTGGGCGCCTGGTGCTACCCAGGGCACCGGTGACGTGAGTTTGTCCAATTTCGTCCGGGACAAGGTTATTTCGGTGGTAGACCTACCCAACACGTATAAAAGCAAGACTAAACCTATTTTTTAAGGGAGAGATGCCACTTTGGAGGAAAAACACACACGGGATCGTTAGGAAGCGGAGAATTCTCAGTTTTCTTCATCTTTTTCTTGTATTTCTAATTGATTCAAAACTTATGCAATTATGTGATTATATTATGAGTGGCTAAACACCCATTGTTCTGGGGTTGTGATTAGCCATGAATATTGTTGTTTAACGTTAACTTAACCTTGATTATAATTCACCAACATATAGTTGTTTCTTCAATTTTGTGTTTAATTGCTTAATTGTCTGGCCAACAGTTAGGTTCTATTTACTATCTATGCTATGCTTGGGAAAGCCGTGTTTAGATTAGAGAAGAGTTGAAGAGAGCATGATCTTAACCCTTAGGGGGAGTAGATTTGTGGTTAGGATAGGAATATACGTAATCACCGTGCTTAATTAAATATCGTGATCTTAATGCATTCTTAATAGATTGATTTCATAGGAATATAGGCGTTAATCTATTCAGAATAGGTGAGTAGTACTTCGGGAGAAGGCTATGAGATCATTTATCGATTAATTAGCAATCATGAGTGAATTATATGAAAGGGAGAGTTAATTCGAACACAATACGATTGGTAAATCGATCACAACCCTAGAATACTTCTCTCTACTGAATAAAAAACAATCAACTAGTTATTTGATAATTTAGTTATTACTTAGAATTGTAGTTTAGCATAATTAAACTCTTGAACTCGAATTTAGCTTGACGGAATAACAATATTGGTGTGTTAGTGAGTAGTTGATATGAGTCCCAGTGGGTACGATATCTGGACTTCCAAATCCTATATTACTTGTTGGCCACGTATACTTGCGTGTGCGTTTGGATGCAACAATTGATCATCATTTTCTTTACCCAACAACTCTTTCATCATTCCTTGATAAAGAGAGGCATATGTTGATGCTCAATTTTACCCTCATATTTTTATTAATATCATATATACTCTCAAAATATCATTTCCGCATCATCACTAATTTACAAGAGTCATATAACGAGTTTCATTAATTTATCATAATTTTTAAGGCTCTGAATTGATTTTCTTGCATTTAAATTGTTCAAATATTCATTAATTATCCTTTAAAATTATTTCGTGATGAATTAATCATCTAAATTTATTATTTACACCTGCATGTATGTTTCATAATATTTTACTTCATTTCATATAATTACATTTGTATTTTTGAGCTATTTACACAATTTTTGTAATAATAGCCTATATTCTATAGATAATTATATTTGTTACATTATTTATGCTAAAATAGCATTTTTATTTTTTTTATATAGTATTAAGCTATTATTTTCAAACATTCTTACTACATAAATAATATTTTATTATTTATTAATTACTTTTATAAATTACTTTTTTAATAAATTTTGTGTATTTAAACTATGGCCCAATTTTGTGTTAATTTCAGACACAATACACCAGCCCATACCCCAAAACATTGGCCCAATAGCTCTCAACCCAAACCAAACAACCTCATTCACCTAACCAGATCGTGACCCGCCTTATGATCCGCCCAGCTTCCTCTTTAATCATGGCCGTTGATCTTAGATGATCAATGGCCCACAATAGCCCTTCCCTTTCCTTATATATCCCTAACCCAAACCCTAGAGACAAATCCCTGCCCAAGCGCCTCCGTTTTCTCTCGTCTCTCTTTCTCCTTCTTTCAAAAACCCTAGCCGCCTTCCCAAATCTTCTCCAAATCAGATCAAGTCATGTATTCCCTCTGTGATTTACAAACCTTTTATGGATTATCTCGTTGTTTTTTACAAGACTATAGTGTAATTTCCCCTTTTTGGCAAGTACCAATCTTCCGAATAAGGAGAAATCAGACGTACTCCTCAAGATTCAGACGGTTTCTCGTCTGTATACGTCCATAGCAAGATCATGCGGGTCCGATTGGACAAGATTCTTCGGCCAATCTGTGATCCCAGTCAAATTAGGGTTTGCTTGATTTTTCTCCTAATTTAGTTCTTAATCAATTCTGCATGCTCTTATTTCCTTATTTATATTTGATTTATGGTGTTTCCTTGTTTGGATGTTTGATTTTGACTATTATATAAACCTTCCTTTCCCCCTTCCCCTCTAGGTTTGAACAATCTTAACAATTACTGCTATTTCTCACTCTCACTTGTCCTATACTACTCTGAAACTTAATTACTTGGCCGGCTGGGAGCCAAGGCGATCAGATTCGTTTATTGGACTTTCTCAGTGTGAGCACTGCCCGGGGTTCATCTGAAACCCTTGGGAACTCTGATGCACTGAGATTCTTAGGTTCTACTGTGCATTTTGCTACTGACGATTGAGATACTGCTGAAATTGTTCTTCCTTTTTGCTTGTTTGTTAATTAATAACTGGTAAGTTCTTTGACCTTCGCAGTTCCATCTTTTGTTTGTTGTTCATGAACTTTTGTCATCCAATATGTTACCATGCTACCTCTATTTACAGTCCTATTTCTTAGAAGTTATTTTGTGATCTTAAACTTCTTCTAACACTAGAACTCGCCTAGTTTGCTAACCCTGACCCTGGATTCCTTAAGCATGTTTAGCTTACTATTCTATGTGTTTCTGAGTACTTATCCATACTATTTTCTTGGGCCTATTTCCTTGATTTACTTGAGATTCTTGTGAGAAACTAGTTCGTTGCCCTAAATGTGTTCAGATGCATTGCTTCTACTAGGTCATTCATGTGTAGCCAGTTAACTTCCACAATGATCATGTAATTTCTGAATGTTATCACTGCCTGAACCTCTAAGACGAGTATGACATGGTTTCTGTAACTCTATTGTGTGCTCTTTAACCTGCTCAATTATGTGGTTCTAAGTGTTGCCCAAGACTTTCTAGGGTGAATCCAAATGTTTAGCCTCTTCTTGCATATGATCAATTAGCATTAACATAATCACCTATCTTGTTGCATTCTAATATTTGCTTGTCCTGTCCACCTAGAATTAACTTGTTCTTCTACCTACTATGAGTTCCTTAAAATCTTGTGCTAAAGTTAAGTTTCATATTCAACTAAGTATGTTCACCAAACTGTGCTACTAGTATGTTGTGCAAAATGCTCATATGAAGATTGTACCCCACCTTTTTTTGTCTATGATTCTTCCAAGCTATCGTCTGGAATTCTTCGGGTTGATTCTACTTTGAAACGCTGTTTATAGCAGTTTGCTAACTTAGGACATCCTACCCTGTCACTGTTAATATTTTTTTTTCTTCTGAAATTACTTGTTTGCATCTGTCTTTCACACCTTTCAACTTAGCATGGCCCTTATATATTTGCTGAAATTACAGTTCTTTTAGTGGTGAATCCTAAGTGTTTAAATTACTCCATGCGTAGTTCTATTGCCTGTAAAGGCTAATTGGTATCCATTAGCTTAATTACTAGGATCGTTTGGGCCTGATATATTGGGCCTGCCTTTGGTGTCTGAAGCACACTATCTGCACCTGGAGTTTGGGCCTGTCCGCATGAAGTTCTTAGCATATTTGAAGGCCCAGATGTGTTACTGGGTTGTTCTTTATTTGTATTTGGGCCTGTAATATTCAATGTGGTTTGTAATAACTTGTAAAACTAAATGATGGGGAAGTTAGTGAACAAAGTATGGTTGGGGTATTCTAGTGCTTGCATAAAGGTGTAGAAAATTTGCCTATAGGATTCAATTGCTTTGCTCGCTATTCGTTTGACATGCTCCTATTCTACACACTTATAGAAACCATGCCTATAGGGATCATGCACATTTCACTTGTATATCGCTCAAGCATGTTAGCCTAAGTATTTGCCATACTTTCTTCTATGTTTACTATTTTGCACACTTAGACAACATGCCTATAGGATGTAACAACACATGCTTCGTTAATCAGTCAATCAACTGCTTCTTATGCTCTTAGTACGTTGGTCCTTTAGATATCATGACTAGAGGATTTTAATCAACTAATTTGTTCGTTACATTTCCACACTTAGACGACATGCCTATAGGGATAAAGTATTATAAAATCAATTTTAATTGTCAGCTATTAGAAATCCTGCCAATAGTATTGTCGCCTCCCGATCTCGGGGAGAGCGACCGATGCTCAACCAAGATACCCTAATCGAGCAAGCCCGCACAATGTCATCTACCCAACTCACCCATGAAAAAAGTGAACATGCATTTCATTAATTAGACTATAAGAAGGTTACATGAACAACATAATTTCATTACCATTAATTACTTCATTTATAAGTCTCAAAATACATTACACTTCATAGTTTGAAGTGGAACATGTGATACAAACAAAAAAATTCTAGTTTGACTTTCCCAACACCAACATACAACCCACCTATGTCTACGGAGCCTTTGACAAAAACAAAGGAGCACTACAACAGTGCCGGCAATAAGGCACCACATCATCCCCCTTCCATTCAATAACTGGCTCATTTGGAAATTCAAACCTAATGGTTCTAGTTTGGCAATCAAGCTTGGCAAAACATGAATAAAGCCAGTCCATCCCTATTATTATATCAAAATCAACTATCCCAAACTCAATGCGATCGACCATGGTGTCTCGACCATGCACCGTGAACACAATCCATACAAAACCGTGCAACCACAATATACTCACCAATCGGAGTAGATACAAAGAACGGCGATGTTTCGGTTCTATCCCAATTTCCATAGCACCTTAAGAAGTGAAATATCACAATGTGGAATCGGGATCAATAAAGGCATATACATCATGAGATTGGACGGTCAATATACCTGTGACAACATCTGGAGAAGCCTCTGAACTCTGGCGATCCCTCATAGCATAGAAACGGTTGGGTCCATCTGAACTTTGTGCACTACCCCTGACTGCACCACGCCCTGCGGGTGCTGGAGTGGCTCGAGTTGTAGGAGGTGCTCGGATGTAGTAGCTGTAGAACTGGCTGGCTGTGTTGCACCCCTACCCATGCTCTGGTGGGGCGAATGACTATCTCTCCGAAGCTGACCCTCATACCACACCCGTAGCATATAGTTTGGTCTATAAAGCAGGCCTCAAAGTGCATCTTCCTACACCTAGGGCATGGGGGCCTCTGTTGCCGCTGGAATCTCCCTCCAGGCCGACCCTGTCAGTAGGATCCCATGTTGCCCTTGCTGGGCTTGAAACAACTCCACTAGTGCTGACTGAGCCCTGATAGCTGTGCTCTGACTAAAGACTGAGCAAAGGACTGGGATGGCCCTGACGACTCTCCCCTAAATGCTAACCTGCCACCACCACCTCTAGAAGTACCACTAAAGTTGCCCGCTGTCCGGGCCTTGTCGCTACCCTCTCTCTCCATTCTATTTTTCAGTTTGCGGGTCTCTATGGCTTGAGCAAATGCAACCATCTTCCCATAGCTCATATCAGAATTCAAGGTAGCTGTAGCGATCTAACTAATAACCAAAGGGCTAAGGCCCTGCACAAACCGGCGCACTCTAGACTCCATAGTGGGCAACATGTAGATGGCATACTTGGACAGGCGCGCGAACCTCATATGATACTCCCACACACTCATGCTACCCTGTTTCAGACTCTCAAACTTAGCGGCATGGGCTGCCTTAGTCTCGACAGGCAAGAAGTGGTCAATAAAGGCGTCGGCAAACTCACTCCACCTTGCCGGAGGGATCCCCTCCTCACGGGACGTCTCCCACATCTCAAACCAAGAATAGGCCACCTCTTTCAGGCGGTAGGAGGCCAACTCCACTCCTTCTATCTCAGTAGCACGCATGACTCGAAGAGTCTTGTGAATCTCATCAATAAAGTCCTGGGGGTCCTCCTTGGGATTAGTACCCGTGAACACTGGAGGATCCAACAGAAGAAACATATTCACCCTGGAACTAGCAGAATCCCTTTGCTAGCTTGAAGAAGCAGGCGTAACATTCGATCTTTGGGATTATGAAGCCACTATCTGAGCCAACATCTGTATGGATCCCCTAAGGTCCCCATCAGAAACACTAGGACCGGAAGCTGGGGCTGGTGGGGGAATAGCTGCACCCTCAGTAGGAGTAGGGATTGGTGTAGTCTAAGTAAGAGTAGTAGAATCTGGCAGTGTTGTAGCTGGGGGAATATCCTTACCCCTCGGGTGCTTACCCGCATCATTAGGTATAGAATCTACTGCCACTCCTGGGGTGGCATCGGCTCCTTGGCCAGTCCTTGCTTTCTTCCTAGGCGTCATGTACTGAAAATTAGAGCAATGCACGAGTTAAAGGAGGAACAGTCTTGCAATTAGCTTTATCGCATGATCTAGAACATCAAATAAGTGTATCATTCCTAAATGCCCAAGTAACCTCCTAATTATAGATGTGGTCGACAACAAAAGATAAAAAGGACTCTACCAGACATGGCCCGAGAAATCCTAGGACATTTTAAAACCTTAGGCTCTGATACCAAGCTTGTCACGCCCTGACCTTAGGGAGCGCGACCGACGCTCAACCGAGATACCCTGGTCAAGCAAGCTTGCACAATGCCGCCTACCCAACTCACCCATGAATAAAGTGAAGATGCATTTCATTAATTAGACAATAAGAAGGTCATGTGAACAACACAATTTCATTACCATTAGTTACTTCCTTTATAAGTCTCAAATACATTACACATTCATAGTTTGAAGTGGAACATATGATCCAAACACAACATTTCTAGTTTGACTTTCCCAACACCAATATACAACCCACACTATGTCTAGGGAGCCTTTAACAGAAATAAAGGAGTACTATGACAGTGCCGGCAACAAGGCTCCAGCTATACCTCAATACGCTATGTACAAAGGATAAGAGATACAAGACCCCGAAATGAAGTAAGGCTCACCAAGTCAGAAGAGGAGAGGGTGTACTACTATCACTGGTCAATGCCGCCTGCTGTGGAACCACCTACATCCATTAAAGATGCATCACCACTGAAAAAAGGGATGTTAGTACATATGGAATAGTACTAGTATGAAAAGTTAAACACCCCCTCAATAGAACGAGCAACAGTACAATGAGAAAGAAACATAGAACCAATGAGGGCCTCAGACAATATTAAAGTATCAAGATAGCAGAAAGGATAAATTTCAAGCACGTTTCAATACTCTTAAGTTGGGAGATCTTTTGTACCGATACTCCACCATGCATTCAGTACGGAGTCTGATCTCCGCTCGATTAGCTAAACCGTCTCACCTCGAGACATCCACTCACAATACCACCATGTACGCGTCATGGCGTTCGATATCAGCCCGATTGGCTAAGACGTGTCACCACAACGCCGTGTGGGTCGACGTCACCTCACTTTTCGCTAGCAATCATCTCATCCCATTAAGGGAATTATCTCAACACATCAATCTCATCTCATATTCGGAGAAAACTCTTATCACCTCATAAGTGGATTTTACCCCTCACTCACTCCTAAATCAGCACGTGTAGATTTGGGGTTTGTTATTTCCACCTACCCTTCCTCGATGACTAAATGATACTTCCAAAGCATTTATTATTCAAAGGATTTACAGCTCATTTCAATGTCTTTTGCACTTCTCTCTATTTCATTGGCACTAGTGGCCCCTAAAGTAATATCATTCTTGGCACGTTGGGTGTGTTTCGTATCTCATGCTCACTTATTTCACTTTCAAACATCATCATGGATTATCAACAAAAAGGCATTTCTATTCGAGGCTTTAAGTACACATGTGAGCAACTAAGAGTCCTATGCACATTGCGATTTCTTACACAATTCGACATAATAGCTTCCATTTGAATCACGACTTGAAGTCATAACATGTTAACCCACATCCCATACTTAGATCAGATTCCCGAAGGATAACAAGATAAAAGCATTCAAAAAGTCAAATTTATAATGATCAATTCGGGGTTTACAAGAACATCATAGGGTTCAATTCTAAGAGAGAAGTTTAGCCAACATACCTCGCTTTGAGCTTACTTAAATTACTACAATGTTTCGGAAAATTTTAGCAACTTCGATCTATTTGGAAATATAACAAAGTTGAACACAAATTAGGAAGGTATTCGTGGTTTTAGCTCATTTGAGCATTTTATCAAACGCTAGGTGGGCATTATAATTTCAAGGTCCTCCTATGGTGGATTCCTTCATCCCACAACCCAAAGTTTACCCATTTGAGCCCAACAACCTTCTCACAAACATTGATAGTACATGCATGCATAAAAATTACCCTCACACCCAAGAATCACACTCCCCATTAACCATCTTCTACCCCAATTTTGAAATTGAAACTAGGGTATGGGACCTTACCTCTTGGATGAAGAACTTGTGAGTTTTCTTTGTGGATTCTCCAACTTTTGAGCTAGGATTTATCAACAATAGCTTAGGAACTCTCCCTCACTCTAGAGCACTTCCTCCGTCTAAAAATATCATGTTTTTACTATACAAATGGTCCTTAACGTCTATATATTGGAATAGGGTCGGGTTATAAAACCAGAAAATGGACCTTCCGAACACAGCTTTGCGGTCGCAGAGTGGACTGTAGGATGGATATGCGGTAAAATGGGCCGCAGAAGTGATGCCAAGAACTAGGCTGCTCGGATCAAGTCTGCGGTCCGCAGACCAATTCTGCAGTTGCATATGCGACGCATAATTCCCCTTCAAAAATCTTCATGCTGGATTTGTGATGGATTGTGCGGCCCGTAGAAACATTATGAGGTCGCATATTGGACCGCAATACGACCCTCCAAAGTTGGTCAATTTTTCTGTTGCACTCTACGGTTGATCTATGGCCCGTAGAGTGATTCTACAGCCGCACAGTGGATCGCAAAAATGCCTGCTATGCAAAACTTTTCTTCAACTCCCCAACGCGCTGTTCAACCCAAAAAGTCCGTACCATGGCTCGCAAGCTCGCTGTGAAGAATTTTTACAATCATCAAACACGTAAGCTTACCTCGGCACTACGAAACCCCGGGTTTGAGGTGAAATTTTATAGGCCTTACATCCTTCCCCCCTTAAGATCATTCGTCCTTGAACGAGGGTCAAAATCCACCATTAGTATCCAATGTGGCTCAACCATTACTTCACTCACCAGCAGTTCCAAATTTGTGCAACTCCTTAAATTTTCAAAAGTTTCGGCAGAGTTTCCAGTGTAATGGGCCTATCCACCTACCAGAGAATCCAAGAAACCAATCCTAACAACATATACATAAACCATCGGTGCAGCATAACATGAAAAAAACACCAACCACGGCCTCATAAGCAATATATTATCAAAAAGGAGCACCCTTAACACAAATTGTACAAATGATACATAATTCATAGGGAACAATTTCCCAGAAACAGTTGCACAACTATTCAAACAAATGAGGGCACTTCTCCTTCATTTCTTCCTCGGCCTCCCAGGTGGCCTCTTCAACCTGTTGGTTTTGCCATAGCACTTTCACGGAGGCAATTTCTTTATTTCTTAGCTTTCAGATTTGCCTATCAAGAATGGAAATTTCTTCATAAGTCAATTCCTCATTAACCTCAATAGTCTCAATTGGAACAATGAGTGTCAGGTCTCCAACTACCTTTTTCAGTATAGACACATGAAATACCGGGTGCACCAATGACATCTCATGTGGTAGCTCATGCATGTAGGCCACCTGACCAACCCTCTGAATGATTCTGTACGGTCCGACATACCTCAGACCCAATTTCCCTTTCTTCCCAAACTGCATTATACCCTTTGTGGGGGAAACCTTCAAGAATACCCAATCATCCTCTTGGAACTTGAAATGCCTGCGACATGCATCTGAATAGGACTTTTGACGACTCTGGGTAGTTTTCAACAGTTCCTTAATGATCTTAAACTTTTCCATTGCCTGATGCACGAGGTCTGGCCCTATCAACTCTGCCTCACCAATCTCAAACCAACCAATGGGAGATCTACATCTCTTACCATATAGAGCCTCAAACGGTGCCATATGAATGCTAGTATGATAACTGTTGTTGTAGGCAAATTCTATGAGTGGCAAATGATCATTCAAGCTACCTTTGAAGTCAAGAACATAAGCACGCAACATATCCTCAAACATCTAAATAGTCCGCGCTGCTTGCCCATCGACCTGTGGATGGAAGGCTGTACTAAGATTCACCTGAGTACCCAAACCTTGTTGAAATTTCTTCCAAAATTTAGCCGTGAACTGTGCCCCCCGATATGAAATGAAAGAAACTGGAGTGCCATGCAACTGGACTATCTCCTTGATATACAACTAAGCATACTATTCTGCTGCGTCAGTAGCCTTAACAGGTAAGAAGTGTGCTGATTTCGTGACTCGATCCACAATCACCCAAATCGAGTCGAACTTGCGAGGAGTGGGAGGTAGTCCTACCACAAAGTCCATGTTGATCATCTCCCACTTCCACATTGTAATTTCTATGTTCTGTGCTAACCCGCTAGGCCTTCGGTGTTTGGCCTTCACTTGCTGACAATTTGGACATCTTGCCACAAAGTCCGTTATATTCCTGTTCATATTGTTCCACCAGTAGACTTCCTTAAGATCATGATACATCTTTGTAGAGCATGGGTGCACGGAATATCTAGAAGTGTGAGCCTCGGTCATGATTCTTTCCCGGAGACCATCCACATTTAGAACACATAGTTGTCCTTGGTACCTTAGTGTACCATCATCCATGCTAAGAGAAAAAGCCATTTTCTAATGTTTATGAATTTCTTCCTTCAACTGTAACAACAACGGATCATCGTACTGCTTCTCCTTGACTTCCTGATAAGCGATGATTCAACTCTATTTTGCACAATCACCCCTCCTTCACTAGATTCCGCAAGACGAACTTCCAAACTAGCCAACCGATGAACCTCCTCGGCCAACGACCTTTGATATGTCTCCAAGTGAGCCAAACTGCCCATAGATTTCCGGCTAGAGCACCCGCCACAACATTAGCCTTCCCCGGATGATATAGGATATTGATGTTGTAATCTTTGAGTAACTCAAGCCATCTTCTCTACCTTAGATTCAATTCCTTCTGCTTGAAAATATATTGAAGGCTCTTATGGTCCGTGAATATATCCACATGGACCCCGTACAAATAATGACGCCAAATCTTCAATGTAAATACTACCGCCGCAAGCTCTACGTCATGCATTGGATTGTTCTTATGATGATTCTTGAGTTGCCTAGAAGCGTAGGCAATCACCTTGCCATGTTGTATCAATACACACCCTATTCCAATCCTCGAGGCATCACAATATACCACAAACCCATATGTTCCCTCTGGTAGGGTCAACACTGGTGTTGTAGTCAATCTTGATTTCAACTCTTTGAAGCACCTTTCTCAAGCATCTGACCATTGGAACTTAACTTCCTTTTGCGTCAATTTAGTTAACGGAAAGGAAAGGGTAGAGAACCCATCCACAAATTTCCTGTAATATCCAGCTAAGCCCAAGAAACTGTGAATCTCTATTGGGGTTGTAGGTCTAGGCCAATTTTTCACCGCTGCAATCTTCTAAGGATCAACCTTAACTCCTTCTCTAGAGACAACATGACCCAAAAATGTGACAGATTCAAGCCAAAATTCACGTTTCGATTGCATACAACTGGTGCTGATACAGAGTTTGGAGAACAACCTTGAGATGATCGGCTTGGTCCTCTCGACTTCGTGGATATACCAAAATACCGTCAATGAACACTATCACAAAAGAGTCTAGGAACGTCTTGAAAAGTTAGTTCATAAGATCCATGAAAGCTGCTGGGGCATTTTTTAGCCCAAAAGACATTACCAAAAATTGAAAGTGCCTATAACAGGTTCTGAAAGCTATTTTCGGAATATCCTACTCCTTGATCTTCTATTGGTGATACCCGGATCTGAAATCAATTTTGGAGAATTACTTAGTAAGCTGCGATTGATCAAACAAGTCATCTATCCTTGGCAGTGGGTACTTGTTCTTTATCCTGACCTTGTTGAGCTGTCGATAGTCAATACACATTCCCAGGGACCCATCTTTCTTCCTTACAAAGAGAACAGGTGCGCCCCAAGGCGACACACTCGGCGGATGAAACCTTTCTCGAGCAAATCCTTCAACTGTTCCTTTAGTTCCTTCAATTTTGCCGTTGCCATTCTGTAGGGTGGAATAGATATAGGCTGCGTGCCTGGCATCACATCAATCCCAAAATAAATCTCTCTATCTGGTGGGATCTAAGGGAGCTCATCCGGAAAGACCTCCGAAAATTCATTCACAACAGGAACAGACTCAAGTGTAGATGCTTCAGCATCGGTGTCCATAACCCGGACCAAATGGTAAATACACCCCTTGTTGATCATCTTCGTAGCCTTAAGGTAAGAAAAAAACTTACCCTTCGACACCACATCATTCCCCTTCCATTCAATAACTGGTTTATTTGGAAATTCAAACCTAACGATTCTAGTTCGGCAATCAAGCTTGGAAAAACATGAATAAAGCCAGTCCATTCCCATTAGTACATCAAAATAAACCATCCCCAACTCAATGAGATCGGCCATGGTGTCCTGACCACGGACCGTGACAACACAGTCCCTATAAAGCCGCACGACCACAATAGACTCACCAATCGGAGTAGATACAGAGAAGGACTCATGAAGCTGTTCCAATTCTATCCCAAATTCCATAGCAACATAAAGAGTGACATATGACAAAGTGGAACGGGGATCAATAAGGGCATATACATCATGAGATTGGACAGCCAATATACCTGTGACAACATCTGGAGAAGCCTCTAAATGCTGGCGACCCCTCAAAGCATAGAAACGGTTCGGTCCTCCCGAACTCTGTGCACCACCCCTAGCTGCACCACGCCCTGCGGGTGCTGGAGTGCCTCGAGCTGGAGGAGGTGCTGCAGATATAGTAGCTGCAGAACTGACTGGCTGTGTTGCACCCCTGCCCATGCTCTGGTGGGGCAAACGGCAATCCCTCTGAATGTGACCCCTCATACCACACTCGTAGCATATGATCTGGTTCATAAAGTAGGCCCCAAAGACATCTTCCTACACCTAGGGCATGTGGGCCTCTGCTGCTGCTGGAATCTCCCTCTAGGCCGACCTTGTCGGTAGGATCCCATGTTGACCTAGCTGGGCCTGAAACGGCTCCACTGCTGCTAACTGGGCCCTGATGGCTGTGCACTGACTAAAGAGTGAGCAAAGGACTGGGATGGCCCTGAAGACCCTCCCCTACAATGTTGACTTGCTACTACCACCACCAGAAGTACCACTAAAGTTTTCTGCTGAGAAAATGCTTGCGGGACTCTATGACTTGAGAAAATGCCATAATCTTCCCATAGTTCATATCAGAATTCAAAGAAGCTATAGCAGCCTCATTAATAACCAAGGGGCTAAGGCCCTGCACAAACCGGTGCACTTTAGACTCCATAATGGGCAACATGTAGATGGCATACTTGGACAGGCGCGCGAACCTCATATGATTTTCCCACACACTCATGCTACCTTGTTTCAGACTCTTAAATTCGGTGGCACGGGCTGCCTTAGTCTCGGCAGGCAAGAAGTGGTCGATAAAGGCATTGGCAAACTCACTCCACCTCACCGGAGGGCTCCCCTTCTCACTGGACATCTCCCACATCTCAAACCAAGAATACGCCACCTCTTTCAGGCGGTTGGAGGCCAACTCCACTCCTTCTATCTCAGTAGCACGCATGACTCGAAGAGTCTTGTGCATCTCATGAATAAAGCCTTGGGGGTTCTCCTGGGGATTATTACCCGTGAACACTGGAGGATCCAACAGAAGAAACCTGTTCACCCTAGAACTAGCAGAATCCCCTTGCTGGCTGGAAGAAGCAGGCGCAACATTCAATCATTGGGCCTGTGAAGCTACTATCTGAGCCAACATCTATATGGTTCCCTTAAGGTCCCCATCAGAAACACTGGGACCGGAAGCTGGTGCTGGAAGGGGAATAACTGCACCCTCAGTAGGAGTAGGGATTGGTGAAGTCTGAGTAGGAGTAGTAGAATCTGGCAGTGTTGCAGCTGGGGGAATATCCTCGCCCCTCGGGTGCTAACCCGCATCATTAGGTATAGAATCGACTACCACTCCTTGGGTGGCATCGGCTCCTTGGCCAGTTCTTGCTTTCTTTCTAGGTGCCATGTACTGAAAATTAGAGCAATGTACGAGTTAAAAAAGGAACAGTCTTGCAATCAGCTCTATCGCATGATCTAGAACATGAAAGAAGGGTATCATTCCTAAATGCTAATATAGCCTCCTATTGATGTGGTCGACAACACACCAATAAAAAGGATTCTACTAGACACGGCTCTGAGACATCCTAGGACACTTTAAAACCTTAGGCTTTGATACCAAGCTTGTCACCCCCGACCTTAGGGAGCGCGACTGGCGCTCAACTGAGGTACTCCGGTCGAGCAAGCCTGCACAACGCCGTCTACCCAACTCACTCATGAATAAAGTGAAGATGCATTTCATTAATTAGACAATAAGAAGGTCATGTGAACAACACAATTTCATTACCATTAGTTACTTCATTTATATGTCTCAAAATACATTACACATTCATAGTTTGAAGCGGAACATGTGATACAAACACAACATTTCTAGTTTGACTTTCCCAACACAAATACAAAACCCACACTATGTCTATGGAGCCTCTAACAGAAACAAAGGAGTACTATGATAGTGCCTGCAACAAGGCTCCGACTATACCTCAAAATGCTATGCATAAAGGAGAAGAGATACAAGACCTCGAAATGAAGTGAATCTTACCAAGTCAGTTGAGGAGAGAGTGTACTACTATCACTGGTCAATGCCGCTTGCTGTGGAATAACCTGCATGCATTAAAGATGCAGCGCCCTTGGAAAA
Organism: Nicotiana obtusifolia; assembly: GCA_002018475.1. Classification (NCBI taxonomy): domain Eukaryota; kingdom Viridiplantae; phylum Streptophyta; class Magnoliopsida; order Solanales; family Solanaceae; genus Nicotiana; species Nicotiana obtusifolia. The sequence continues at coordinate 69,433 of MCJB01037056.1, forward strand.
AGGGACATTAGTACATATGGAATAGTACTAGTATGAAAAACTAAACACTCCCTCAATAGAACGAGTAACAGTACAATGAGAAAGAAACATGGAAGCAATGAGGGCCTCAGACAATATTAAAGTATCATGTTGGGAGATCTTTAGTACCAATACACCACCATGCTTTTAGAATGGAGTCCGATCTCAGCCCGATCGGCTAAGTCGTCTCACCCCGAGATGTCCACTCACAATACCACCATGTGCGCGGGATGGCGTCCGATCTCAACCCGATCGGCTAAGCCGTCTCACCACAATGCCGTGTGGGTTGATGTCACCTCACATTTCACTAGCAATCATCTAATCCCATTTAAGGGGAATTATCTCAACACATCAATCTCATCTCGTATTCGGGGAAAACTATCACCACCTCACACGGAAATTTTACCCCTCAATCACTCCTACATCGGCACGTGTAGTTTTGGGGTTAGGTTATTTCAACCAACCCTTCCTCAGTGACTAAATGATACTCCCAAAGCATTTATTATTTAAAGGATTTACAGCACACTTCAATGTGTTTACACTTCTCTTCATTTCAATGGCACTAGTGGCCCCTAATGTAATATCATTCTTGGCACGTTGGCCGTATTCCGTATCTCATGATCACTTCTTTCACTTTCAAACATCATCATGGATTATCAACAACAAGGCATTTCTATTCAAGACTTTAAGTACACATGTAATCAAATAAGAGTCTTTGGCACAATTAGACTTCTTACACAATTCGACATAATAGCTTCCATTTGAATCACGACTTGAAGTCATAACATGTTAACACATAGCCCATACTTAGATCACATTCCCGAAGGATAACACAATAAGATAAAAGCATTCGGAATAGTCACATTTATAATAATCAATTCGGCGCTTACAAGAACAACGTGGGATTCAATTCTAAGAGAGAAGTTTAGCCAACATACCTCGCTTTGAGCTTCCTTAAATTACTACAATGTTCCGAAAAATCTTAGCAACTTCAATCTATTTGGAAATATAACAAAATTGAACACAAATTAGGAAGGTATTTGTGGTTTCAGCTAATTTGAGCATTTTATCAAACGCTAGGTGGGCATTATGATTTCAAGGTCCTCCTATGATGGATTCCTTCATCCCACAACCCAAAGTCTACCCTTTTGAGGCTAAAAACCTTCCCACAAACCTTGAAAGTAAATGCATGCATAAAAATCACCCTCACACCCAAGAATCACACTCCCCATTAACTATCTTCTACCCCAATTCGAAATTGAAACTAGGGTGTGGAACCTTACCTCTTGGATAAAGAACTTGTGAGTTTTCCTTGTCGATTCTCCAACTTTTGAGCAAGGATTGATGAACAATAGCTTAGGAACTCCCCCTCACTCTAGAGCACTTCCTTCCTCTAAAATTATCAGGTTTTTACTTTACAAATGGTCCTTAACGTCTATATATTGAAAGAGGGTCAGGTTATAAAACCAAAAAATGGACCCTCCGAACACAGCTCTGCGGTCGCAGAGTGGATTGCAGGATGGATATGCGGGTACACAAAATGGGCCGCAGAAGCGATGCCAAGAACTAGGCTGCTCGGGTTAGGTTGGCGGCAGGTCTGCAGTCTGCAAACCAGTTCTACAGTCGCATATTGTGACGCAGAATTCCCCTCCATTAATCTTCGTGCTAGATCTACGAAGAATTATGCGGCCCTAAAAAACATTATGCTGTCACATATTGCACCAGCAAAATGACCCTCCAAATTTGCTATTTCTCTATTGCACTCTACGGCTGATCTGCGGCCTGTAGAGCGATTCTGCGTCCGCACAGTGGACTGCAAAAATGCCCTGCTCTGCAAAATGTTTTTTCAACTCCCCAACACGTTGTTCAATCCAAAAAGTACGTACTGTAGCTTTCAAGATCATTGCGATGAATTTCTACAATTATCAAATACATAAGCTTACCTCGGCACCAAGAAACCCCAGGTTTTAGGTGAAATTTTACGGGGCCTTACATCCTCCACCGCTTAAGATCATTCATCCTCGAATGAGGGTCAAAATCCGCCATTATTATCCAATATTAATCAACCATTACTTCACACACCAGCAGTTCCAAATTTGAGCAACTCCTTAAAGCACAAACTCGAAAGCTCCGGGTTCAGATGGCCTCCTCCCTTTCTTCTATCAAAAGTAATGGCATCTCCCTCAAGACCCTGTTATTGCCTTTTTCTACTCCATGTTCTCTAATCAGAAAATAATTCCTGAGGTGAACTCCACCTACATATGCCTCATTCCTATATGTGTGAATGCTACCATCATTATAATTTGTAGACCGATTGGACTTTGTAATATTATGAACAAGACAATGTCTAGAATCATAGTGAGTAGGATCAAGTCTTTTGTCCCCTCTATCATTGGCGCAAATGAAGGTAGTTTCTTGTCAAGTAGAAGGGTAGCAAATAATGATATCATAGTCCAGGAATACATAATACAGTTCCATAAGATGAAAGGGAAAAATTCAAACAAGATTCTTAAGATAGACTTAGAGAAAGCATTTGACAGACTGGAATGATCTTTCATTAAAGAGACTTTCAAGTTATTCAATTTCTCCAATAAACTCAACCAATATTATATCCATCATCACCACCACCTCTATAGCTATGAGTAGGGCTGGGCGTTAGCCGGTTCGGTTCAGTTTTCATGAAGTTTGGGTCGGTTTGTTCTGTTTTCAGTTTTCTATTTGGTGCACCAATAACCAAACCAAAATTAGTTTGGTTTCTTCGGCTTTTGCTAATTTGGTTTGGTCAATTTTCGCTTCAATTCAGTCGGTTTGGTCTTGTCATATTGCGCTTTTAAATTAATTTTTTTCTACTAAAAAATATGACTAATTTCATATTTTAGTACAACGAAAATTCAAAAATGCGATACTTATAATATGATTAGCCAAATCATTTAGTTGATGTAGGAAATATAAATTTATTTAACAAATATTACTTACAATATAACTATCACGTAGTGATGTAGACAATGATCTTGAAGCATAATCTAAACAAGTTCAAATAAGAAGAGCATTAGTATCGATTATATAAAAGGTTTTTTACTTTAGTTCTCACACTTCCCATAAAACATAAACAAATATTAGGCAAAATAAATTATATAGTAGGAATACTATTTTCTTCCATTTCAGCAATAATTCTTTCTTCTAAAAGCTAAAAGAGTCAATGGCAAACAAAAATGCAAGATGCATTGGCAAATGAAAAGGGATAATTTTTAGAATGTGGGACTTTATTTGAATTTGAGCTTCAAATTTTATAATTTAAATATGTGAAAAAGTTGGCTTAGACAACTTAAGAAGAGCCCAAAGGCTAGGATCATGTTAGAAAATTTTGATTTAACTGAAAATCGAAGTCGCAAAACCGAGCACCGAACAGAACCGAACACCGAAATTATAGAAAACATAAACCGCAAACCGACTGATTAAGCCAAAATATTGAATCGAATAAACCTAAATTTACGATTCGATCAATTTTTTCGGTTCGGACGGTATTATGTCCAACCCTAGCTATGAGTTCTTTCACCCATTAAGAGGAATTAGACTGAGGGACCTCATCTCCCCTTACATTTTAATAATCTGTATGAAAATATTATCCAAACAGATTGAAATTGAAGTGCATTCCAAGTTATGGTTTACCATCACCATCCGTATAACTAACTCTAGGATCTCCCATCTATTCATTGCAGTTGATCTAACTCTTTTTGCTGGAGCCCGTACTAAGAACATTGACTCATTAATGTCCACCTAAGTGACTTCAACAATAAGTCTGGGTAAAAAATCAATCACACCAAGTCTAAAGTTAGTTTTTCTTTTAATTGTCAGCCTTCTCTTCTAGAGGAGTGCTCCGAGGGACCCTTTATTAAGGCTAGAAACAATTTTGGTGAGTACTTGAGCTATTCCATTTTAATAAAAGGCATACCAACATTGATTTAAAGTATATTGTTGACATCATGAGTACTAGGCTAGCTGGATGAAAGACTAGTCTTTTAAATATAGCTGGTCGAACTATCCTAGCTAAAGCCTTCCTAGTTAGCATTCTCAACCATGCCATGCAGTATATTAAGCTTCCATCTCACACCGCCAAACTCATTGATAGAATGGAAAGGAATTTCATTTCAGGTACCACTTCTGAGAAAAGAAAAATGCATATCATTAGTTGGAACATTATCACTAGAACTAAAAAGAATAGGGGCCTAGGAATTCAAAAGGCTGACTGAAAGAACAAAGCTATCCTAATTGGAACGGATTGGAGACTTTTCAACAAGCCCGATGCCCTATGGGCAAAATTACTTATTGCAAAATACTACAGAAGGGGCCAAATTCTTAGAATCCCTAAGACTAAACTTGGAAAGGTATTCTGGAGGGGTGAAAGATATGCTTATTAGCCTCAAAACGAGTTGTCCATAAAGGAGATAGAGTTAGGTTTCTGGAGTATTCCTAGATTCCTGATCAACCTCCTCTCAGAAATATAATCCATAGTCCTTTCCAACCTAGAGAGGAGGCTATCAAGATTTTAATTCAACTTTCCAATGGGAACCACGATTTCAGCACCCTATCTATGTCATCCCTAAGGATAATTTATCCTCGGTCCATAATGTTCCTATCCCAAATCAGAGCTTAAAAGATGATAACATCATATTTAAGTTCTGATTTGGGTACTCACCAACATTGTACTGTTCTCCTCAGTGTTAGCCTACTTATTTATAGATGCTTAATCTAGGAATCTAAAATTAGATAACTACACGGACTACAATTGGTTGTAGAAGCTCTAAGAAAATCAAATTCTTCTTGGATATTAGCCCATGGTAGACCGCGCACATGCCAATATCTTCACTCTGCTGGCCTCCTCCAGCCAGATTTTACCCTTTATAATAGTGCGGATAAATCAATACAAGATATTTTCTTTAGCTGCATAGCTGCTCAATCATTCTAGCATAGGCTATCCATGGAATGTACTAATGATTCTTGTCGCGGGATCTAATCTTTGACCAAATATCTTGGTCGAATACTTGGATAAAAATTAAAAACAAGTATCTTAACAAATTTTAATTGTGATAACATTCTTCCTTTTTATTTCTAGCACCTCTAGGATACAAGGAATAACAATTTGTTTAACAATAAGAGGGAACTAATTTTTGCAACAAATACCATAGCTAGAGCCATTGAATTCCACCTACTGGCTAGTAGAGTTCACACCTTAAAGCCTAGGATTACTATCTATGTGAAACTAGAGCTCCCGGATAGGGACACTTATAAACTGAACACAGATAGTTCTATGCTAGGCGATCTAGGGATTGGGGAATAAGAGGAGTAATCAAAAAGAGTAGAGGGACTGGATACTTGGCTACATAAAGGGCCTTACACATACCACTAACAATTTGGTTGAACTTCTAGCCATCTTGTAGGGACTGAAACTGGCAAAAGAACATAGTCTCATACCCTTGGAGATTACTTCCGATTCATCTGAGATAATCAACATGATCCAACAAGGACATATCCTTTATAACTCCTTCATTTGTGAATGCAGGTCATTGATGCAGCAAGTGGAAATCCAACAATGTGGTATAGCTATAGGGAGCATAACAGTGTGGCCGCCTTTTGGCTAAAGAAGGCGCCAAGAAGAAGCTTTTTGAAAAAGTATGAGTTTTTATAGTTCCTCCGATGTTTGCGAATGAAGAAGTATGGTCAGACATCCTAGCAACTGCTTTTGAAAGATAAATCTTTGTATGTAACATTAATAGCAGCACTGCAGATACATCATTACTTCAGGGGGCTAATACCCCCAATATTCCTGACTCTCTCTCTCTCTCTCTCTCTCTCTCTCTCTATATATATATATATATATATATATATATATATTTATTTATTTATTTTTTTTTGTGTGTGTAACATATCTAATTTAAAGGATGGGAATTATTAGAAAAATAGAAATGTTCTCAATAAACATGAAAGAAACTTACATATTATTAATTTAATTTTTTTCAAAATACTAGATTTCCATAATTAAAACATGTTTTATATTTTTACTGTTTAAAATATGGTATAGGAAATATCCAAGAAAATAGCAATGGCCATGACATTAATGTAGGCCCTCCCATTAGGACAAAGACATATTGAGCTATTTGCGACAAGTGTCGGTAAAAGCTTTTTGAAACTTTGTTTCTTTTGGAAAAAATAATTTGAGAAAAATAATAATCCATTCATTTTAATTTATGTGAATCTATTACTAGATAAAAAGTTAAACATGTTTTATTTATCATATTTGTTGGAAATACTTTTTAAATATATTAAAGTATTAACTATTATAGCTTATAGTACTTTTTATGTAAATTTTAATATAAAATTTATTGCAAAAAGTTTGAACGTTTGGTTTTCTTTAAAGAAAAAAAAATCTGAAAACACCTTTTGATGGTCTGGCGACAAGAGACGCCGAGGGCGACCTCATCGAGAAGCTCGTTTGAGCAGCCATGGCGATGCCGGCCGCTGCCACTCCGGCTGGCGACCCTCCCCCATCCATCTCCCAACCCTCCACAACAACCAACCCACAGACCCTCGACTACAGTCATCTTCTCAAACCTTCAACCTTGAACTTAACCTCTGCTGCAAACCCTAGATCGACTGCTCCAGTTGAACCTATCCCGTTCAAAAGAGCTACCTTTCTACAAGGACAACCTTTGTCAAATTTACAGAGTCAGAAGTCGATCGAATGAATTTATTTGAAGGCCTTCAATATGCTGTCATTGGTAAGTTTTCTTAAGGTTGGCCCGATATTCAAGAGCTTCGTCGATTAATTCCTGCACAGTGTGGAATTAAGGGTGACTGCAATATTGGATTGCTCAGAGATAGGCATGTACATATTCGATTGACCCTATGGCAATATTTTATCAATTTTACATCAAAAGCAGTATACTACTTGAAAGAAAAAAATGGATATGAATACCAGATGAGGACACTAATCTATGATGCTAAGTTCAAGGAAGGAGAAGAAACTTCAAAAGCAATGGCGTGGATTTCATTTCCTAGTCTGCTGCCCACATACTTTGTAAAGGAATGTCTTTTCTCACTTGCATCTGCTGTTGGAAAGCCACTTCACCTTGATATGGCAACTATAAACAAGACAAGGCCTAGCTGTGCTAGAGTAAAGGTACTAGTTGATCTTCAAGTTGAATTGCCAAAGGAAGTATGAATGGATATTGAAAATGAGGCTACTGGAGAAATGAGAACTGAGTGGATTAAAATCCAGTATGATTTTATTCCTAAGTACTGCAAACAGTGCAAACTGCAAGGCCATGACATGTTAGAATGCTAAAACTACATCCAGAACTACTGAATGAAAGCTCTGTTGAGAAGCAAAAAGTTAAGGACAAAGGAAAGGGAGCAGCACTTTTGATGATTCTATCAAGTGGTAAGGTCGTTGGCAATACTGGTCTACAATGGAAGGAAGTTAATAGAGTACAAAGCAAAGACAAACAAACAGGAGAGCAGTCCAAAAGTAGAATAGAGGTAATGCCAGCTGATACAGCTGCCCAGAAAGTCCAGACAACCAACAAGTTTGCTATCCTAGAAATGGAGCAAAGCAGAGATAATGAAGACAATCAATTGATCTTAATTGAAGAAGAAGTGGGAAAGAGTACACATGGTTCAATGGCAGCAAAGATAGCTTCAACACCAGGCAGTAGCAAGCCACCACATTTTTCAAAGAAGCAGGCAAAAGGAAATGAAAATGGAGATAGAGAAGCAGCTGCTAAGACTAAAGAACCAACAGGTCACTGGGTCCACAGAGCATTTGTAGACAATATCATAACAAATCAATCATGCCAGGAGTTCCCCCCACAATCAACCAATATCATCATACCAGACAGAATTGTAAATGAGGCTGAAAGAATTCAACTCAGTGATGGCAAGCTATGGAGTGAACAAGTAGAGAAAGGTTCAGAGGAAGAAGAAGTACCCGATGGTATAGGAAGTGATGAGGATTCAACAGATGAAGAAGAGGAACATGATGTACATGGTGTAAATGGTAAGGCAAAACAACAAGACACAATGGGAGATACTCAAAATAAGAATATGGACAAGGATGCTGCAAGAGCTAACAAGGAGATCACAACATTAGAAGTAATGCTGCCCAACATACTAACAACACCTAAGCTTAAGACAATCGTTGTTCAAAATGCTGGAGATATTGAAGCTCATAATCAATCTGCAGGTAGGCTGAATAAGAGTACAAAATTCACTGGGATACAGACCACTCCAACTGGTGAAGTTAAAGCACAGATCAATATGGGAATAGCGGGTTGCTCTCATGAAGATACTGCAAGCAAAGACCAGATGACTCACAAGACAAAGAACACAGAGCTAATCTAAGTAGTTTCTAAATCACAATTGGCAGTGTATAGAGGTACTATTGAAAAGGCGGAGCACACAGCAGAAATAGAAAGAGACCTTGATGAAGAATCCACATCACAAAATCTCGACAATGTGGCAAGAGAAGCAGACCTTTCACCTAAATTGATGGATGCAGGGAAATCAGCTAAAAGAGGCAAGAAAAAATAGGGCAAAGACATTCAAAGTGTAGCATCAGGGGTCCAAACCAGAAGGATCCTATCTAAATCCCACAATCAATCATGAATGGGATCATCTGGAATAGAAGGTCAATCAACACAAAGAAAGCCTTTGAGAGGCTTATCAATATGCATAGACAAAACCATTTTCAATTCATTGGAATTATGGAACCTATACAGAAAGCCAAAAAACTAGAGAGATATAGAAGGGGGATTGGAATGTCTAAATGCTATGCCAATGTGTCAAACAAGATATGGGTGTTTGTAGATGATGATCATGAAGTAGACATACTAAATGACATGGAGTAGCAGCTAACTATGAAGCTGACAAACATGGATTCTCAAACTCCCTTTATTGTAACTTTTGTGTATGAAAAATGTAATGCTATTGAAAGAATTGAATTGTGGGATAGTTTGTACAATCCTGAAAGAGATATGACAGTGCCTTGGCTAGTTGGAGGTGACTTCAATGTGATATGGGATGAAGAAGAAAAGTTTGGTGGACTCCCTGTGTCTCTAAATGAAGTTGAATACTTCAGACGCTGCATCAATTCCTGTAATCTCTTTGAACTTGGCTTTAAAGGAAGCATATACACATGGTGGAATGGGAGAGCTGAGGAGGATTGCATATTCAAAAGGCTGGACAAATGTCTAGCTAACTGGGAACTTCAACAGTGGCTGCCACAAATAGAGATCACTCATTTGCCAAAAATAGGCTCAGATCACTGTCCTATGTTACTAAATTGTAACCAGGACATTGCACCTGTAAAGAAGGCTTTCAGATTTCTTAACTTCTGGACAAAGCATCACTCTTTCAAAGATGTAGTCAAAGAACACTGGAAGGCAGATTTTGTAGGAGATCCATTCATCCTATTCAATCACAAAATGAAGAAGTTAAAAAGAGCCTTATCAACATGGAGCAGAGCAACATATGGAGATATTTTTCAAAAATAGCAAGTTTGAAAAAAGTGGTCAAAGTACATGAAGCTCAATTTGAACTACACCCTACTATCCAGAACAGAGAAAGAGTGCAAAAGGTACAGGCTGAATTAATCAAATATTTGGCTTTAGAGGAAGAATTCTAGAAGCAAAAATCTAGCATGACATGGTTCAAAGATAGTGATAGGAACACAAAGTTCTTTCATGCACAAGTAAATGGCAGAAGAAAGAGATTTCAGCTAAAAAGAATACAAAACAGTCTAGGCAATTGGCTGGAGGATAATGATGAAATGGCAGAGGAAGCAGTCAGGTTTTTCAAAGCACAATTCCATGAGGATACAATTCCTACAACATTTGGAATCCTAGAGCATGTTCCTACAATGGTGTATAGCACAGATAACAGTCAACTAATGCAGAAACCAACAAAGGAGGAAATCAAAGAAGCAGTGTTTGGACGCAGTGTAGAAAGTGCTGGAGGGCCAGATGGTTTCACTGGAAGCTTTTACCAATCATGTTGGGACATAATTGAAAATGATATAGTGCATATGGTCAAAGAAATCTTCAATGGCCGTACCCTCCCAAAGTTTGTGACACACACAAACTTGGTTCTTCTGCCAAAAAGGAAGGAGGTGAGCGCCTTTTCAGATATGAGACCAATAAGCCTTAGTAATTTTGTCAACAAAATTTTTTCTAGAGTCATTCATGACAGAATGGTAAACATCGTGCCAAAGCTAATTTCTAAAGAGCAATCCGGTTTTGCAAAAGGAAGAAGCATAGTGGAGAATGTCCTCTTGACCCAAGAGATAATAACAGACATTCGACTGAGGACCAAAGCAGGGCCAAATGTTGTTATCAAACTGGATATGACAAAAGCATATGATAGACTGTCATGGTTATTTTTGACAAAAGTTCTGAGGAAGATGGGATTTGAAGAAAGGTTTATAAGCTTGGTGTATGAGATAGTATCAAACGATTAGTACTCTGTATTGCTAAATGGACAGCCACATGGCTTCTTTAAGTCCACAAGAGGGGTGAAGCAAGGTGACCCTCTGTCACCTGCTCTGTTTATTCTGGCAGCAGAGGCAATGTCCAGAGTGTTGAATGCTTTGCACTCCAATCTATACTTCTGTGGATTTGGATTGCCCAAGTGGAGTCCCAGGATAAACAACTTAGCCTATGCTGATGATACCATCATCTTCTCCTCATCAGATGCTACCTCAGTGCAGCTTATAATGGAGGTGCTGACAACATGTGAAAGTGCCTCTGGTCTACTGATAAACAAGAATAAATCTACTATGTATATGCATTATTCAACTGCTGAACACATAGTCAATAAGGTTCAAAGAATCACTGGAATCTTAAGGCAAGACTTCCCTTTCACATATCTTGGATGTCCAGTCTTCTACAAGAGAAAGAAGATGGACTACTACAAAGGTCTCATACAAAAGGTGATGGACAAGCTTCAAGCTTGGAAAGGAAAATAAATGTCCATAGGGGGAAGAGCAGTGCTTATAACAAATGTGCTACAGAGCATGCCCATACATCTCCTTTCTACAGTAAATCCTCCTGTTTGTGTGATCAATAAGCTACATAAGATAATTGCACAATTCTTCTGGTGCAACTCTGTTTGACACCCAAGCAGACACTGGGCATCATGGAACACCTTATGCTTACCATGTGAGGAAGGGGGTGCAGAATTTAGATCCTTACATGGCATGCCTACTGCATTGTTTTGCAAACTGTGGTGGAACTTCAGAACAAAGCCAAGTCTGTGGAGTGCCTTTATGAGTCAGAAATACTGCAAAAAGCTTAATCCTATGATTGTTCCTTAGAGAGGTGGATCTCATATATGGAGAAAAATGATTGAATGCAGAAACATCATAGAACATCAAATCATCTGAAAACCTAAGATGCGATCTTCCCTATTCTGGTTTGGAAACTAGACTGGATTGGGAGCTCTATATTTTGTTACCCATCTGACTTTATCTGTGATGAAACAGTACAAAACATATATGATGTGGTGCATGATGGACACTGAATGAGGAGAAGATCAGAGAACTGCTGCCAGATGATCTTGCTGTACCTATATTGGAGAATATCAAACCACCAGCCCTTACAGATGTTCTTGATAAACCTGCATGGATGCCAGAAACTAGAGGTGACTTCACTGTAAAATCAGCCTGGGACTACCTGAGGAGGAAGCAAAATCCTTCTAATGCTTACAGAAACATCTAGGTGAAAGGGCTGCCTTTCGACATTGCTTTCTTCATGTGGAAAGTATGGACAAACAGGCTACCACTTGATATTTCTTTAGAAAACTGGGCTATCAAATGGCATCTAAATGTTGGTGCTGTGCAGAGCCACAAAAAGAAACAAGACAACATCTATTTTTCACATCATATGCTGCAAGCAAAGTGTGGAGGCACTTCCTTGGTAATGCAGGAATTAACATAAATGGAATCACATTACATTAGGATGTGGTTAAATGTTGGACTGTAGAGGTAGTACCTAGATTGAAACCTATATGCAAGCTTTGCCATCAATAATTGTTTGGAATATGTGGAAGATAAGAAACAGTTACAAATATGGGGATACAGTCACTGTCAATAGAGTTATTTACTAGATCAGTGCCACCCTTCAACTACTCATCAAAGTTGGAAAACGAGGCATCCAAAGAATCCCTCATAAATGGCCAGATATAATCACTATGATGGAGGAATACACTCCCACTTTGAAGTACACAAAGGTGCTATGGGAATTTCCAATCAAGGGTAGTTAAAAGTCAACATAGATGGAGCCTCTAGAGGCAACCCAGGAAGAAGCTCAATTGGTTTTGTATTGAGAGATGAACAAGGAGATGTCATATATGCATACTGCAAGGAAATTCAAGAAGGCACAAACACAGAAGCTGAGGCACAGGAAATACTGGAGGCCTTGAGATTCTGTGTCCACAATGAACACTTTCTCATAGATCTCCATACTGATTCAATGATGCTACTGAATGGCATAAAGGGAGAATGGAGAGTGCCATGGTCCATTGATAAAACAGTTGTAGGAATTAAAGAGCTTATGGTAGGATGTAATGCAACAATAACACACACACTCAGAGAAGGCAACAAACTGGCAGATCATTTGGCCAATTATGCCTGGATTTTGGACCTATGGAATGCTACTGTTTTGTTGAGCTGGATACAAAAGTAGAAGGTTGATCAATAGTGATAAGAGTCAATGCCCATATCTAAGAGTAAGAGTTGTAGGAAACAAGGGGCAGTAACTCTGCCAAAAGGAAAGGAGCCCGGTGGAGGGCAAAACAGCATTGGTGATGAAAGAATGTAGCAGTGGCTTTACACTAACAATATGCTACTTGTTGCAGGAAACACAGGAGCAACCATGACTTGTTTGTTTTTGCATGCAGATAAGAAGAACTGGAAAATGGAGTACCAAGCACAACTGCAGTAACTGTTTGAGACTGCCACACCAGCCTCTGGCGAATGGACAATCATGGAACAGCACCAAACAAGTGTCACAATACACAGTCAGCAATCAACTAAGCTTCAACTCGAGAAGACAGAAATTGATCACCCTACTACTTACCAGCACCTTTAACCTCACACTGCCACAACAGGAACACAATAGCAGCAGAAGAAATTCTTTCAAAGATACAGCAACTACATAAGGCAGCATCATCAACTCTTCCTTCTAGTCACCATGATACACTCTTGGGCAGGAGCACAGCAGCAGAAGAATCAAAGATACAGCAGCTACATAAGGCAGCATCAACAGCTCATGCTTCTATCCACCATGATACACCCTTGGGGTCAGTCTACTACTGAAGAAGCAATATGCAGCATTCATAATGCTCCTTCCACAGCTACTATGGCATGTAGACTGAACACCAAACAATTTGTGCAACTCCATCAACATTCCAAATCAACAAGTCAGCTCAAACCAAAAGAACATAGAGGCTCAGCTCAGCAAAATCACTGCCAGCAACAGAAGAAACTCAACAACAACAACCTCACCTCTCAAATGCAGCAGATAAGGCAAACTCAAAGAATACAGCAACACCAGCAACAACAAGCCACCACTAAACTCAACAACTTTCACACCACTGTAGACAGATTGGTATGGTCCATATCATTGATGCAATTGCAAGATGTGGTATTAGCACTGGTAGTGTTCAATCTCTTGCAATTACAGCAATCATCATGGATCTTCCCTGCCATCATACACTGCTGGAACCCAGACAACACACAGCTACACAGGAACAACAATAAGAACAGCCAAAGTCAACAGCAACTGCAGGACACAGAAGCACAACCAATAGATAGGCAACAAAAGCAACATTATGAAACAAACATAGCTGATCACAGAGTTATAAAGCAGCAAACACAACACACAAATCAAAACCAATTGATATACCATCAGCAGCAAACTAAATTTCAAAGAAGCAGCAACACAAACACCATTTCCCCCACTGAACTCAGCATCTTCTACAATACTGTAAACAGTTTGAAATGGTCCAGATCATTGCTGCAATTGCAAGGTGTGGTATCAGCACCCTTTGTGCTCAAAATCTTGCAACTACAGCAATCCTCATGGACTTTTGCCCACACAATGCATCACTGGAAATCACACAGCATACATCAATACAGTAGTATACCAAGCCATCAGCAATTACATATCATAAAAGCACTACCAACAGGTTACCAACTAAAACAGCGGGAATCAAAAGTAGACAACAGCTCCCACAGCAGCAGCAAGCCAAATAGATAACCTAACAGAAGACACAAGATACAAACATACACTCAACAAGACCAGACTCAGCACATAAGCTACGCTGCCAACCTCAGAACCAACAGCAGCAATCAGAATATTGCTAACTCAACACAAACAACACTGCCATCCAACTACAGGGCAGACTCAGATAGCCATCTTCAACTTGGCTTTCCTTTCCCCCAAGGTCAAAGCAAAATTGAAGATAGCTCGCACTTTTTTGTCACACTTTTGGGAACTCTAGAAATCACTGATATATGTCAGATGTATATAAGAGGGATCATATCCCTCAACTACCTAATAAAAGCATGAACATATGTACTTTTTTTTTATAGCTGACCTAGGAAAATTTCACTTTGTTTTTGTATATACGATTGTGTATCTATATAAAATAGACAATCGTCACATCACCATAGGTCTAACACCTTACTACTTTTTAGGTACAATTAGTTATCACCTTAAGATGACTAAGTGTACACTCATTCACTCTTGAGAGGTAAGGTTCATGTCCCCCTCCACTTTTGTATTTTGCTTCTGTTAATAAAACTTATATGTAGCCAAAAAAAAAGAAAATTTTTGGAAAAAAATATTTTCCAATTTCTAATTGACAAGACATCTTCGTAACAATTATCTTCCTCTGTTATGCCACTATTAAGAGTTTAATTGTACCCGAGCTTGGCCTTCGAGTTGAGTCGAGCAGAATCCATTTCGAGCCTGGCCTAGCTTTTTAGGATATTGAATCGTAATTACTCCATTTTGAGCTTGGCCTAGCTTTTTATAATATTGAATTGTAATTGTTTTGTGGGGCGCCCTATTTGGTTAATCCCATTTCACTTGTACCAATTTTTCAAAAAATGTTTAATTGATACTCATTTTTGGATAACTCAAATACGCTTTACTCTTCTTCTTAGTTGTTGCTTTCTTCTTTTTTGTATTATGTCTCATGTATCCAAGAGCTTCGCTACTTCTTTCGTCTTCTTTGTCTTCCTGTTCCAAGTATCTAGGAGTCGTTTGGTTTATTCTTCTTCTTCTTCTTCTTACTTGCAAAACACTATTGTAGGTTGTGGTTGTGTACGGGTAAGATCGGGGCAACAGGTTTCCCAGATTCCCCGATGAGAAAAACAAAGGGGAAGCACGGCTCGACGTAATTATAATCGAGGCCCAGGAGCCCCTCATATCGAAGCCCATGAGAAATGAACAATGTATCTAAGATCGGACACGGTAAAATAACGGACCCAGACCAAACATAATTTCTGGACCTCGGGAAACGCATAGAATGGTTATGAACTGATCAATAAGTAGTTGGAAGGGGGGGGGGAACTGGTCCTACTACTGAGCCAGGATCAAACTCTACGAGTAGGGCGCTGTAATGTTGGGCCTCAACCAGATATTATGGCATGTTTCCCGTTCCATATCAACTGCGGATCGACATTTATTGGAAAGAGAAGATTTTTACTTTATTTAGACCTATACTATGACTGAAATTCCGCTACTATATAAAGGGGAAGGTTTTCCTTATTTTGACATGCAAATCAAAGCAATAAAAATTTACTTTTATCTTCTAGCTATTGTTCAAAGCAGTATTCATTTGTTCTTTTCTTCATTCGCGACTGAGCTTGTACTGCAGGTCCAATTGAGGATGAATTCTGTTATTCAATCTAAGATCAGCTTGGTCACTACATTGTGATTGGTTTGATAATTTATTTTGTCTTTAACTCATTTACCTCTTGTTCTTATTCATTCGTATTGAATTTAAATCACATATCCTTTAAACTGAGTACACATTTAATTGTTACTCTTTTTTGGGGTAAACAATTTGGTGCCCACAGTGGCACCAAGTATAATAGTGGTGATTTGATACGAATCTCCATAACACACCCTATTTTACGTTTGTTGTTTGGAATTTTAATTCCAGGTTAGCCTAAGGATGTTAAACTCTCAGTTCGCTCAATTGAACGTTGACGCTGAGTTAGGTCATCACGGCAAGAATAATAACATGATGCCTAGTAGTGGCGTACCTTTTGCCGATCCCAATGCTATCCCAGCTGCCGTTCCGGTCGATGTTAACTCGTAGGTGGCCATCAACACCAATTTGCCAATTGATCCAGAAAACAGTATTCGCGGGGGACCCCGACCAGCGGCTCAAGAAGCGCCGGAAAGTGAAGGTGATGTGGTGAGCCTGCAATTAATTTTTGAAATGTTGCAAGCTCAACAAGCGGCAATAGCACAACTGCAGAACCAAAGCCATGCCCTTAATAGGGTCGAGCACGAATAATCTCGGTTAAATAGTCGGAGGGATGAACAAGTTGCCATTGAACTGAGTGAAGTCAGGCCCGGAGAAACATCCGAGGTGATGAAGATGGTTGAAGCATTAACAAAACGGGTGTAGTCAGGCAAGAAAAAGATTGAGGCCAACGACAAGAAGGTGGAAACATACAACTCCAGGGTCGATCAGATCCCAGGAGCACCTCCGATAGTGAAATGACCGGACTCCAAAAACTTTATACAGAAGCCTTTCCCCCTGACCGCAGCACTGAAGCCGATGCCGAAGAGGTTTCGGATGCCCCACATTCTCAAGTATAATGAGACCACAAATCCAAATGAGCATGTAAGCTTCTATACATGCACAATCAAAAGGAACGACTTGGAAGATGACGAAATCAAGTCGATGTCGCTGAAATAATTTGGGGAAACTTTGTCCAAGGGGGTAATGATATGGTATCACAACATGACTCCGAATTCTATTGACTCGTTTGCTATGCTTGCAGATGCTTTCGTAAAGGCCCATTCCAGAGCCATCAAGGTCGAAACCATAAATTCAGACCTTTTCAAGGTCAAACAGAGGGATAACGAGATGCTTAGGGAGTTCGTGACGATATTCCAGATGGAACAAATAGATCTGCCAATAGTTGTGGATGATTGAGCCATTCAGGCATTCACTCAAGGACTCAACCCCCGAAGTTCCATGGCCTCTCAGCAGCTAAAACAAAATTTGGTGGAGTACCCGGTGGTCACCTGGGATGACGTCCACAACAGGTACCAATCGAAAGCGGGTTTGACAGGTCCCTCGGGAATAAGGAGGCACCAAGATTATCGGAGTATAATTTCAACGTGGATGATGCAAGCATTGTGTCAGCCATAGGGTGCATCAAAGAGACTAAGTGGCCTCGACCGATGCAGTCCGACCATGCCCAGAGAGATCCTAATTTGATGTGTAAGTATCACGACACTGACCCAAAATTTCTAATAGTTAAGAGAAGAAGTTGCTTGATTGTTCAACAATGGGCACCTCCGAGAATTCCTAAGGGGAGCGAGCCAAAAACCACTTCAGAAGTAGGGACGCCAGCAAACAGATCGAACAAGAGGAGCCTCAACACTAATCAACACTAAAGTGTCTATTGCGAGGGAAAAACGCACCCAAGGGCCGATGATAAAACGCACTAAAGTATCTATTACGAGGGCAAAATGCACCCAGGATTACATCTCGGAAGGAGCTATGTTGTTTAGAGACGAAGATGCCGAGGGCATCATACACCCTCACAACGATGCACTGGTAATATTTGTACTTATCAATAAATCTCGGGTTAAGCGCGTGTTGATTGATCCAGGTAGCTCGACCAACATCATCAGATCGAGGGTCATAGAGCAATTGGGGTTACAGGATCAAATTGTACAGGCAGTCTGGGTATTGAATGGATTCAACATGGCGTGTAAGACTACGAAAGGTGAGATAACTTTACCGGTAAGCACTGCTGGGACAACCCAAGACACAAAGTTCTACGTGATCGAAGGGGATATGAGGTACAATGCTTTGTTCGGAAGGCCATGGGTCCACAACATGAGGGCAGTACCTTCGACCTTACACTAGGCGCTGAAATTTTCCACTGCGGGGTGAGTCAAAATGGTCTACGTAGAACAGCCAGCCGCAAGGGAAGTGTTTGTTGTCAATGAAGTGATCCAGGTGCCCGCAGTTTCAACATCAAGAAGCACAGAACTGACCAAAAAAGAAGGAACTAAATAGCAATCAATGACACCGGCCTCAGCCGAACCGAAAAAATAGGAAGAGCACGGAGCGGACGATGAGGAAGATCACTATGTCCTAAGATCATTCATAGCACCCAATGACAACGACGCCAATAAATCAACGATCGAGGAGTTGGAGCAATTTATATTGATCTAGCACCTACCGGATCGAAAGGTATACCTGGGCACAGGGTTAACCCCCGAGCTCAGTAAAAAACTTATTGATTTCTTAAAGCTAATGCCGATTTTTTTGCCTAGTCCCATCTAGACATGACATGGATCTAGGAGGTAACCACTCACAAGTTTAGTTTGGATCTAGGAGGTAACCACTCCAGCTACGAAGAAGAGAAGGCCACAGTCCGAGATCAAACATGCTTTCATCAAGGACAAGGTATTCAAACATTTAAAAGTAGGTTCCATCCGGGAAGTTAAATACCCAAATTGGTAAGTTAATGTAGTGGTAGTACCTAAAAAAGGAAATAAACTGAAGATGTGTGTAGATTATAAGGATCTAAACAAGGCATGTCTAAAGCATTCTTTCCCTTTTCCTAACATCGATCGAATGATCGAAGTGACGGTCGGACACGAGATACTTAATTTTATCGACGCCTACTCCGGGTACAACCAAATTCGGATGGACCCGGACGATCAAGAAAAGACTTCTTTCATAACCATATTCGGCACCTACTGCTATAATGTCGTTCGGATTAAAGAACGCCGGTGCCACATATCAAATCCTAGTAAACCGGATGTTCGAAGAACAAACAGGAAAATCAATGAAAGTTTATATTGACGATATGCTGGTCAAGTCCCTGCGAGCAGAGGGCCATTTGAAACATTTGCAAGAAAACTTCGACATATTAAGGAAGTACAAGATAAAGCTAAATCACGAGAAGTGTGCATTTGGGGTCGGCTCGGGCAAGTTTCTTGGGTTCATGGTATCTAATTTGGGGATAGAGTTCAATCCCGACAAAATAAAGGCCATAAAGGACATTACCGTAGTCGAAAATGCCAAGGTAGTACAAAGACTGATCGGGCTGATAGCCGCGTTGGGCCGATTCGTCTCGAGATCGTCAGATAAGAGTTGTCGGTTATTCTCACTATTGAAAAGAAGAACAATTTCTCCTAGACTACGGAATGTCAGCAAGCTTTGGAGGATCTCAAGTGATACTTATCTAGCCCCCCTTTGCTGCAAACTTCGAAGGCAGATGAACAGTTGTACCTCTACTTGGCGGTTTTCGAGGTGTGGTGTCCTAGTCCGAGAAGAAGAAGGTACACAATTTCCTATTTATTATGTCAGTAGAACCCTAGGTGATGCCGAAACAAGGTATTCACACCTAGAAAAATTAGCACTCGCCTTACTCAGCGCTTCTAGGAAATTAAAATCATACTTTCAGTGCCACCCCATATATGTTGTAACATCTCACCAGCTAAGGAATGCCATACATAAGCCTGAGCTCTTGGGCCGGCTAGACAAATGGACCATAGAGATTAGCGAGTACGATATCGAGTACAAAACCCATACTGCCATAAAATTTCAGATTTTGGTAGACTTTGAGACTGAATTTACGCCTGGCTTGATACCCGAGGTCAAAAGGGAATTGTTGCTCACTTCGGGGACTAGCTTTGGGATCTGGACCCTATTCACAGACGGTGCCTCCAATGCAAAAGGGTCCGGGGCTAAATATCGTATTAAAACCACATGCGGGTAATATAATTAAACAATCCATTAGAACTGTGAAATTGACTAACAATAAAGCGGAGTATGAAGCTATGATTGCAGTTATAGAATTGGCTAAGAGCCGACTCAGGGCCGAAGTGATCGAAACCAAATGTGACTCCCTCCTCATGGTAAATCAAGTTAATGGGATGTTCGAAGTAATAGAGAAATGGATGCGGAGGTACCTGGACAAATTACAGGTGACCTTACACCAATTCAAGGAATGGACTCTGCAGCATATACCTCGGGATCAAAATAGTGAGGCCGATGCACTGGCCAAATTGGGATCGCATGTCATCTCCGGTGAATTCGACTCGGGGGCAGTAGTACAACTGATGAACTCGGTGGTAGAAGGAGGTCGCTCCGAGATAAACTCTACAATTGACATGGGATTGGAGAAACAAATACATAGACTACCTGAAGACAAGAAAACTGCCATCCAATCCTAAGGAATCGAAAGCCCTGTGAACCAAAGCTGCCTGGTTTAGCTTGGTCGATGGGAAATTGTTCTAGAGATCCTTCTTCGGCCCACTAGCTAGGTGCTTGGGTCCGGAGAGACTGAATACGCCATGAGAGAAGTCCGCGAGGGCACTTGCGGAAACCACTCTGGGGCAGAATCCCTAGTTCGGAAGTTAATCAGAGTCGGCTACTACTAGAATGAAATGGAGAAAGAGGCAAACACTTCGTATGGAAATGCAACGAGTGTCAAAGACACGCCTCAATGATTTATCAACTGGGAGAGATGCTTCACCTAGTCCTGTCACCATAGTCGTTTATGAAGTGGGAAATGGACATCGTCGGACTCCTGCCATAGGCACCCGGTAAAGCCCAATACGTACTACACATTACCGATTATTTTTCCAAGTGCGTCGAGGCTTAGGTGTTCAAGAAGGTCCGGGAGAAAGAGGTCATCGACTTTATCTGGATCACATAATATGTTGATTCGAGATACCAGCTGAGATCATTTGCGACAACGCAAAATAATTCGTCAGCAGCAAGGTAAGTAAGTTTTTCGAAGATCACAAAATCAAAAAGATACTATCAACGCCTTATCACCCTAGTAGGAATAGGCAAGCAGAATCAACGAACAAAACTATACTCCAGAACTTGAAAAAGAGATTGACCGTGTTACAACCCATATTCACGTACATTAGTTCACACAATAAGTTAGTCGACGTAAATTCGAGATGAGATTATCTTTGAGATGATAAGAATTTAATCCTATTGGTCTTAAATGATACAAGGGTGTATAAGAGTGGTTAACAAGTATTAAGAGTTAAACTAATCAAGGATGTTGTAACCCGTATTTTTAGTTAAAACTAAAGGTGCTTAATATGCTCAGGAGGTCATGTTTTAAGGTATTTGTATCATATAATGTATCATAAGTCTTGAAGTCAAACGAGTTATGAAACAAAAGTCGACAAAAGTTATCGCAACTTACGTTCATAATTTTACTTAAACTTTAGGTCAAATGTTACTAAGTTTTTCTCCCAATTTACTTCGAATTACAGGGTGATCTACTCATCAAATTGAAGATCTATGAGTCTAGTTTCCATTGCAGTAAACCGCTTTTCGATACGACATCGGAGTAGAGAGATATTTGCGTTTTCGCAAGACTGCGCGAAGCAGCTCTCTATGGGACCCACATAGGCGGTTGAGATATATATATATATATAACGATGCCTCAACCCCGTTTTAACTCATTTTATTTTAGTATCTTCAGACCCTAGACACCTAAAAATACTCTCTCAAGGTTTTCTCATGATCCAAGACCCAAACAAAGGGTAAACAACACAAATCAAGTGTCGGGAATCCCGTCGCACTAGTAAGTTTCTTGTTCTTCTTGTTCTTGCTGATTTTTGGGTGGTTCCAGATTGTATGGGAGGTTTTTTTTACGTCTTTTAAGTTCTGTAAAATACTCTCTCAAGTTTTTAATATCAACCCTAGGTGATTTCAATTCTTCCAAAGTGATTCTAGTGCAGAAAAAACCGAATTGATTGCTAGTTTCGCTTCTTTATTCTTGTGGCAGCATTGGAAGGATATTTCATGGGGAATTAAGGTCAAAATAGAGTTTTTCTATCTTTTTAAAGATAAGGAACCTCTTACTCTACATGTATTTAAAATTATCCAAGTTACGACTAAGTCGTTGAAGCTAAAACTTGTGAGTTATCTATCAAAAAGCTTGTTAGTAATGTTGTTGGTTGGTGGACTGTTTTGGGAGGCTCAATATGATTATTATTGATATTGTTTGGGTTTTTTGGTGATTGTTTTAACGTGGGAAGTCATATAAATAGGGGAGATGTTGTCTATTTCATTGTAAAATAGGTTGCGGTCGATACATAATAGTTACGACGCTTAAACGATAACGATGGTGTCATTTCTCTTATTGTAGACTAAGGAGTTGTGACATTTGCATAGCTTGAGGTGGGGAAGTATATAAAAGGTATGTGAGTCTATCCCTTTCCTTCTTTTGCACGCCTCCGATTGTACAAAATATAATGAACGAGTTTCTAAAGATACCCCACTCTTGGAAAGTAGCAGTTTTACATTGTTTCCCTTCTTATGGAATGATTGATGTTGATGTTAATTCTCTTATTCTTATGTTATCAATGTTGTTGGTACTTCCTGATTCTTACAAGATCCATGACGAAGAGTTAGTCCTAATAACGTGTACGGAGGTTACCAACTTTACGTCACTCCGAAAGGTTCAGAATGTGATTTTAATGAGTCCATCATGCACTATATATATGTATCTATTTTACTATTTTGAGCCGCGCTATAGTTGGCCGCGTACGGCACCTATTTTGCAACCACAAATCAGTTGGATTTTACCGAGCTTCACATGGCCAGGTACGATTTTTTTAATCTAGACCCTCCAGTGTTTACTGGATCAGACCTCAAGGAGGACCCAAAGACTTTTATTGATGAGGTTCACCGTACACTGCGGGTTATGCACACTAGTGATACTGAGGCAGTAGAGTTTGGCTTCTTATCAGTTACGGGATTTAGTGGTTTTCTGGTATGATAATTGGGAGAGATCCAGGGGTCCCAACGCTCCTCCAGCTGTGTGGAAGGAATATTCTGAGGCCTTTCTTCGTCACTGCTTGCCAGTTGAGATACGACGAGCTAGAGCTGATAAGTTCTTGAACCTTCGACAAGGTAATATGAGTGTGCGAGAGTATAGTATGCAGTTTGATTCTTTAGCAAGGTATGCTCCCCATATGGTGGCCGAGATGAGCGATAGGGTGCACGTGTTCGTGAATGGGTTAGGACCACATCTGATTAATGAGTGCACTATAGCCTCCTTGGTGGAGGGCATGGATATTTCCCGTATTCCGACTTATGCCCGGTCACTAGAGGATCGTAAGCGCTAGCAAAGGGCAGATAGGGAGCAGGATAGGGGCCAACACAAGAGAACAAGATTCGCAGGGTATTCCAGTGACTTCAGAGGTAGTATCAAGCCCCAGTCTTCGAGAGTTCGGCGCCACCTGTAGCTAGTTCTCCTCCACAGTTTTAGAGGCCTCGGTATGATCGATCTATCTATTCTAGTCCAGGTTAGAGTTCTCAGGCATCAGCCTCACAATATTATAGGGATACTAGTCAGACGAGACCCCTAACACCCCGTTGTGATCAGTGTGGCAAGGCCCACTTTAAACTATGCCGTGGAGGTTCCGATGTGCGCTATTATTGCGGACAGCCTGGCCATATAATGCGGGATTGTCCTAACAGAGGAGGTGGTGGTATGGCTCAACCGAATGGATCTGTGTTTGGTTCTTCCTCATCAGTCCGACATCCAACACATGGTTTTTAGCAGTCGACAGGTCATGGTAGAGGTAGAGGTTCAGTGCCGAGTTCGAGTGGTACTCAAAATCGAACCTATGCTCTAGTAGGTCGACAATATCTCGAGTCGTCTCTGAATGTTATTTCAGGTATATTGTCAGTGTTTTCTTATGGTGTATATGTGCTGATTGATCCAGGATCTACATTATCATATCTTACACCCTTTGTGGCTAATAAGTTTGACGTTGAACCTGAATTGATAAGTACACCACTTGTCGTATCCACTCCGATAGGAGATTCTGTGATTGCTAGAAGGGTACAGAGAGGTTTCACCATGATGATTTGTAGTCGTCAACCCTCGACGAATCTATTTGAGTTAGAAATGGTTGATTTCGATGGGATAATGGGAATGGACTGGTTGGCCTCACGCTATGCAAATGTTGACTATCGTACAAAGATGGTTAGGTTTTAGTTTCCTAGTGAACCCGTCATTGAATGGAAGGGGAACATTGCTATGCTGAAAGGTAGGTTTATTTCCTATCTTAAGGAAAGGAAGATGATCTCAAAAGGTTACATTTATCATCTCTTTCGCGTTAAGGATGCGGAGGCAAAGCCACCTACTATACAATCAATCCATGTGGTCAATGAATTTCCAGATATTTTCCCAGATGAACTCCCAGGCCTTCCTCCTAAAAGGGAGATTGATTTTAGCATTGATGTGTTTCCTGACACTCAACCGATCTCTATCCCTCCATACAGGATGGCCACAACAAAGTTGCGAGAGTTGAAGGCACAGTTGAAGGCGCAGTCAAAAATCGTACCCATTTTCACATATGTTAGTTCACACCGTAAGTTAGTCGACGTAAATCCGAGAAGAGATTATCTTTGAAATGATAAGAAGTTAATCTTATTAGTCTTAAATGATACAAGTGTATAAGAGTGTTTAACAAGTATTAGGAGTTAAACGAATCAAGGATTTTGTAACCCGTATTTTCTGGTAAAACTAAAGATGCTTAATATGCTCAGGAGGTTTTGTTTTAAGGTATT
This sequence comes from Nicotiana obtusifolia, assembly GCA_002018475.1. Taxonomy (NCBI): domain Eukaryota; kingdom Viridiplantae; phylum Streptophyta; class Magnoliopsida; order Solanales; family Solanaceae; genus Nicotiana; species Nicotiana obtusifolia. The sequence continues at coordinate 94,330 of MCJB01037056.1, forward strand.
TGAATAAGATGATATACGTATCATAAGTCTTCAAGTAAAACGAGTTATGAAACAAACTTATGTACATAACTTTATTTAAACTTTAGGTCAAATGTTAATGAGCTTTTCTCCCAATTTGCTTGGAATTACGGGGTGATCTACCCATCAAATTGAATATCTATGAGTCTAGTTTCCAAATCATTAAACCGTTTGTCGATACAACGTCGATGTAGAGAGATATTCATATTTTTGCGAGACTGCACAAGCAGCTCTCTATGGGACCCACATAGGCGGTCGAGATATATTGATATATATAAGACACCTCAATCCCGTTTTAACTCATTACTTTTTTGTATCTTCAGATCCTAGACACCTAAAAACACTCTCTCAAGGTTATCTCATGGTCCAAGACCCAAACAAAGGGCAAACAACACAAATCAAGTGTCGGGAATCCGCTAGTAAGTTTCTTGTTCTTCTTGTTCCTGCTAATATTTGGGTGGTTCCAGCTCATGTGGGAGGTTGTTTTAAGTGTTTTAAGTTCTTTAAAATACTCTCTCAAGTTTTTAATGTCAACCCTAGGTGATTTCAAGTCTTCCAAAGTGATTCTAGTGCCAAAAAACCCGAATTGATTGCTAGTTTCGCTTCCTTGTTCTTGTGGCAGCATTGGAAGGATATTTCGTGGGGAGTTAAGGTCAAATTGGAGTTCTTCTATCTGTTTAAATGTAATGAACCTCATACTCTACATGTATTTAATATTATCCAAGTTGCGGCTAAGTTGATGAAGTTAGAACTTGTGAGTTATCTATCAAAAGGCTTGTCAGTAATGTTGTTGGTTGGTGGACTATTTTGGGAGGCTCAATAAGAATATTATTGATGTTGTTTGGGCTGTTTGGTGATTGTTTTTATTTGTGGGAAGTCATATAAATAGGGGAGGTGTTGTCTATTTCATCGTAAAATAGGTTGCGGTGATCCATAATAGTTAGGACGCTTAAACGATAACGATAGTGTCATTTCTCTTATTGTAGACTAAAGAGTTGTGACATTTTCATAGCTTGTGGTTGGGCAGTATATACAAGGTATATGAGGCTATCCCTTTTCTTCTTTTGCATGACTCGGATTGTGCAAAATGTTATGAACGAGCTTCCAAAGATACTCCACTCTTAGAAGCTAGCAGTACTTACATTGTTTCCCTTCTTATGAAATGATTGATGTTGATGTTACTTCTCTTATTCTTATGTTATCAATGTTATTGGTACTTCCTGATTCTTATAAGATACACGACAAAGAGTTAGTCCTAATAACGTGTACCAAGGTTACCGACCTTACGTCACTTCGAAAGGTTCGGATGTGATTCTAATGAGTCCATCATGCATTATATATGTATCGTTTTTAATCTACCGAGCCGCGCTATAGTCGGCCGTGTACAGAACCTATTATGCAACCACTGATCAGTTGGATTTTACCTAGCTCCACGTGGCCGAGTATGATTCTACCGAGCCTTATGATGGCTGGGTACGTTCTTACCGAGCCTATTATGGCCTGGTACGATACGATGATGATGCCTACAGAGGCGAATGTTTTTAAAAGTGTGTGTGTGTGTACATATATATATATATATATATATATCATGCATTTCATGTCAGTCGCTCTCAGAGGCACTCACATGGTACAGGTTATATATTCTCTATCCCTGTTTTCACTACTAATCTTACTTATGGTTTCCTGCCTTACATACTCAGTACTATGTTCGTACTGACATCCCTTTTATTTTGTGGACGCTGAATGTCGTGCTACAGGTCCTGATAGACAGGTAGACGAAGCTCCCCACCACAATAGGCTACCCAGTTCAGCGGTTATTTGCGAGATCCCTTCTCCGGACTTATCGTGGTTTTGGTATGCATTTTTGTTGTAGACATTATGGGTATGTCAGGGTCCTGTTCCACCAATGTTACGACACTTATGTTCCTTCAGAGGCTCATAAACAGGTGTTGACTCATGTATAGTTTGGATTGCCTTGTCGACTAATTTTTGTTGTATAGTCTCTCATGGCAGCTTGTCAGCTCGTACTTTATATATAGCTTCATGACAGCCTTGTTGCCCATGTTATATATGTTCATGCCATTATCTGTCATTGTTGGTTGTTTAGGATTCATGTCTACCATTTATATCGATCTCGTCGGCGCTTATAGATAATATGAAAGGTTAGATAAAATGTACATTGGTGCTCGATAGGTATGGCCCGGGTGCCAGTCATGGCCCTCTAGTTTGGATCGTGACAGACCGATTCGAAAGGAAAGTGAAAGGAAATTTTGCACGACGTCTTTTGGGCATACGGAACGACTTCATGGTCGAGCACCGGAGCGACCCTATTCTCTCTAGTCTACGGAGCGAAAGCCTTGATCCCGGTTGAGGTAGGGGAAACCAGCCTCAAGTTCCAGTATGCCACCGAAATATCAAACAGTGAGGCCATGACCACGAGCCAGGAATTATTGGACAAAAAGTGGGAAGCTGCCCTGGTCCAGTTGGTCGCTTGAAAACAGGGAGTAGGAAGATACTACAACTGAAACCTTCGACACTTTCAAGTCGGGGACTTGGTGTTAAGGAAAGTAACGCTACACATCAGGAATCCAAACAATGGGAAACTGGGCCTGAACTGGGAAAGACCATATAGAATTGCCGGAATAACCGAGAAAGGCTCATATAAACTCGAATTGAAAAACGGTGTACAACTACCGAACAACTGGAACGTGGCACACTTAAAGTGGTACTACTGCTAAGGTACGAGCTCAATTCCTTTTTTTTTAAAATTTTGTTATATTATGGACTAACTTATGCATGTACTCGGCCGAGGGTAAATGTGACTATTAGGTCTGAAAGCACGTGTTGTACTTTTTCCATTGAACTGGTTTTTCCCGAAGTGGGTTTTCTTGGCAAGGTTTTTAACGGGGCAACATTAAACCATGCTACCTTAGTTTCGAAGACCGGCCAAAAATCGGAGTTGCTGATCAATTGCACCGAACCAACAATATTCGAGCCCTCACAAGTTCGGCCTCAAATACTAAGACCTTTAGAAGGTGCAATCATTTAATATTAAAAGAGAGGTCTTGGTGGTTAGGATTCGTTGTAAGGGTCAAATGGTCAAACGAACCGTATCCATCTAGCCCACTCTAGCCACGACACAAGGCTTGTGCGCATTGTGTACTTTACATACAAAACAATGAAAGAAATCTTTGCTTTCTTTATACTTTATCACTACGCATTTCACTCCATCGATGCTTTACAACGGATTCTGACGAGCTTGAAACACACACTTAAAATTATGCTCGCTAATCAAATATAGTATAGTAAAATATCGTATCCACAGGGATTGGATTTAAATAGTATTCTCATAGTTCCAAGCTTGATTGCTAATCAAGAGAATCAATAGTTGAAATTTATGTGATTAATACAAAAATTAACTAAGAATCTAAAACTATTGACTAGTGACAATTGAAACAAGGAATAAGCAAAGAAGCTTATCAGTGAGAGAGAATAGGGTTTTGATAGGGTAGGTGCAAGATAATTGTTTGGTATATAACTCTAGATAATTCACTTCTAATGTTTAAGTGAGTCTCTCGAATTCACTCAATTATTAGTCCACACTTTCAGCCGAAACTCCTATCTCGATTAAGTCTCAACCTCACAAGATTAACCAATTTAAGCACTGTGAAGATATGCCAGAATGCGTAATGGATTGGTCTTTAGGAGAACCTCTCTCGATTATCCTCCTAACTAGGTTTAATCAATGATTCAACTAGCCTCTTCCGATTACTAAGAAGAATTAATTAACTCAACCAACAATATAATACAAAGATATCACAAGTTATGCCTCTCTCGATTACATGAACAAGTGAATATAGATGCAACAATTAAATTATCCAAAAACACTTCAATATATAAAACTAGAGTTATAATCCACAAACAATCATCAATACACCAAATCCATCAAACCCTAAAAGGAACTACACCATAGACATGGAGTAATTCATCACAAATATAATGAAAGTATAGGAAAACATAAATTCAATCCAAACTCGGGTCTTGAGCGAGGAAGGAACGATGAAATCCTTGTGCTCGTGTTCTGCCAACTCCTCCTTGGCTTCCTTAGGTCAAAAGTATGTCAAAAGTCCAGAATATAATATTTTTCTATGTATTTATACCAAGTAGGGTCGGGCCTAGACAAAATCACCCTTTCCTAGCCGAAGTGGGAAAACCTCTAAACTTATTACTTTTCATGTGTCGCACCATGCGTCGCCGCAGCAGTGCTTTTCCTTGTCAGACCACAAAAACCCAGCCTCTGAACTTTGTCAATTTTCTAACACATAATTTCACTACTGCGTTGCACTATGTGCCGCCTAGTGCGTCGCATTAGTGCATTTCCTTAACTGTTGCTTCTTCCTTGATTTTTGACGTCCAGAAGTGATCCTTGACCCCTGAACATGATTCCGGCTTAATCCCTTAGGCTTTTACTCAGACTTCAAAGCACTAATTATTTGATTTAGCTCCACAACATCTACATAACTCGGAATCATTCCTTCAAGGCATAAAATACGCAATGAGTGCAAAACACTACATATTAAAGCTCAACACGAGTAAAGTGAAGTGAATTAGAGTGCAATAAGTGACTAAAACAAGAGATTATAGCCTACCATCAGATCCTAAATCCTAAAGCCCACGAGCTACAACGACTCGGGGATTGTTGTCCGATAAAAAAATTGGATGGCCCGGGCTATTGAATCCCGGAGGCACCGAGCCTATTAGGCAGGGCCCGAATATAAAAGGCTACGGCCGCCCTAAAATGGCTCGGAGACGTTCAAAGTCCGCACTCAGAAAGTAGGACCCTTACGTATAATTAAAACCTATTAAAGGATTACCCTTGGCAAAACATCCTTGTATATGACTGCCTTCAATTTTTATCGAAATTTTGAAGACACCAAACCACGAGCAATCCTGAGTTACCATAAAAACCGGGCCTCATTAGAGCTTTTGGAGGACAGATGCTCCAGATTATGTATAATTCTATTCCGAGGCATTAAGGACAATCCACAAACAAAAAATTACAAATAAATGCTGAAAAATAAAAGACATGGCATTTCCGAAAGAAATTTTTTATATATATTTCAAAAAAGTATTTACAAAGTCAAGATTAAACGACCTCAAAATAAAATTAAAAAAAAATGTACAACAAGGAAACAAAAAAGGAGCTAAGGCATCTCCGCCTAATCTTCACCGGAGCTCGTCTCATCACAGGAACCTTCAAAACCTTCGGGACCTACGGGCTCATAAAGCTCTTTTTCCTTGGCCTCAAGCCTCTTGGCCTCTTCAATCTCGGCCGACATATGAAATCCCCGGGCATGAATCTCCTCGAGGGCTTTCCTCCGGGACAGCCGCTTTACATACTCGATTTTTGTTCTTAAATGGGCCTCGACTATCTCTACATCATTTTTATACTTGGATAGCATCTCTTCAACCTCGGAGGAATCAATCAAGGTTGCCTCCAATTTGGACTTTAGGGCAGTATATTTCTGGCCAAGGGCATCCCATTCTAAGGCAGTTGAATCCAGTTGTTCCCGGAGTTCGTCATTTTGCCGAGACCACTTGTCGGCCTTGTACTTTGCCACCCGGAGTTGGTCCTTGACCAATTCTAACTCCTCTTTTGTAGCCTCTTTTTCCGAAGCCAACAGTCCATCCTACTCCTCAGCGCCTCGATCGTAGCTTTGACCTCGTTCATCTCGGTCCGAAGCTGGTCAATCAAGTCTATCTTCTCTTGGAACTGCGAGATTGGATCGTTAGACACTACGCATAACCTCTCGTTTTTAACCTAAAAAATCCTTACCTTTTTGACTAGTTTGGCATGTTCCCATTTTCACGGACAAGGCCTCCTTCTGTTCTTTTCTTTGGGAGAATTGGGAGATCCTTGAGGGTCTCGTATTTTTGTTCACTGAGAACCCTATACATGTCCATCTGCTGGATCTGCTCTTTGAGCTCGAACTTGAGCTGGCCGACTTCCATTCGAGACCGAAGGAAGCTTTCATGGTGGAGCACCGAATCCTGAAAAACAAAACGATAAGACCGCTAGAGTATGCTGAAGCTGAGCAAGATTCGCAAAAGACATAAGGAATAGGAAACATACCCGGTTCAGTGCCTGTTGTGCCTCGTTGAAAAGGCTCGATGTGCCTAGTTTGTTCATCTTCGCCTAGTCCTCTTCGGTCACCAGGCGGCGAAGATAGCTGGCCATACCCACCGGAGCGGATAACACCCGAATGTTCGCCAGGATAGTATGCACGACCATTCCATTACGGTCGGGATCCACACTCGGAGCAGGGAACTGCCTTACCAGCTTCGAGCTCGAGCTCGGATCCTCTGCTCCCGACGGCATGTCCTTTTTTGGGATCTCCAGGTGACCAAGGTCGAAATAATCCTCCAGTGCGCCTATGTCCATGTAGTCAAAAAATATGTTGCAGGCCTCATCTACGCCCCATGCTGTCTCATTTGATTTCTCTTTGTTGGCTTGAGCCTCGTCGAACATAGACTCCGTGTCAGACGGCGACTCCGGGATGTCGATGACACTGACTACTTCCTTCGAGGTCGTGGCCTCTGATTCTCTTTCTGGTTCCCGAGCTAAAGGGGGATTGGCCTCTTGGCTACCTTCCCCAGTTTTTTCCTGTTCTCCTTCGTCAATGGTCGATCCATGAGCGACAAACTCTAGGTCATCATCCTTAGGGTAATCCTTGAGCCGGAAGAAGGAATCAGGGTTCGGTACCCTGGCTTTGGTACTCTTTTTGTTGCTTTTCCGGACTCGTACAGTTACCCTCTTCTTCTTGACCTCGTCATTTGGGGAGCCAAAGGATTTCCTCTTTTTCCTTTTCTTCTCCTCCTGTGCAGCAGCCCCAGGCTGTCCCGAAGCGAAGGGTTCAGCAAGCGAGGACGGAGCCTCGTCCTCGTCCAATGGCCAGAGCTCAGTGGCCTTGGGCAAACCTATAAAAAGGAATAAACTTAGTAGAAACAAAGGTTAAGTGTGTAAGTAGAATTGTTCTCTAGGAGGACTCACCATGGGAGCGGGCCTCCCACTTGCCCTTTGAAAGCTTGCCCCATTCGCGCTTAAAGTATGACATTTGTTTGCAGATCCCGTCGATCAACTCTTTGAAGCGGGGGACTGCATTGGGATTGTTACACCCTATGTTTTCGTACGTGAGAGTACATCGTAAGGCAAATGATGTAAGCTTAGAAATGAGATCGTCTTTAAAAGTACATAAATTAAGTTAATCATGTTACCTTGGAGGTTACAAAAAGTTAAGATCATGAATAACAAGTACCAAGAGTGCTGGAAAACTTAGAAGCTAAACGAATTGAAGAAAATAAGTTTCGTCAAAAGTCGACAAGTTTGAAATGTTATAAAATATACTTTTGGGGTGACACTAGGGGGATTAACATGATAAGGAGGTTATTTTATGTGTTATTTTATTCGTATGATAGTCGTGTGTTACGTTTTGAAGTCAAGCAAGTTGTGAAACAAAAGTTGGCAAATGTTATCACAAGTTACATTCATAATGTGCGAAATATTACGTAAAATGTAGTATAGCTATTCTCTCAATATAACAAGATTTACATGGTGATCCACCTATAAAAGTGAATTTCTATGATTTTAGTTTTGAATGCATTAAACTATTTGTCTATACGACATCAGAGTAGAGAGATATTCGCGTTTTCGTGAGACTGCGCAAGTAGCTCCCTATGGGATTCACTTAGGCGGTTAAGATATCTTGATATATATGTGATGCCTAAATCCCATTTTAACTCATTATATTTCACTCTCTTCAGACCCTAGAAACCTAAAAACTTTCCCTCAAAGTTCTCTCATGATCCAAGACCCAAACCAAGGGCAAACAACACAAATCAAGTGTCGGGAATCCCGTGGCGCTAGTGAGTTTCTTGTTCTTCTAGTGGTTGCTGATATTAGTGTTGTTCCAGCTCGTGTGGGGAGTTTTTTAAAGTGTTTTAAGTTCTGTAAAATACTCTACCATGTTTTTCATATCAATCCTAGGTGATTTCAAGTCTTCCAAAGTAATTCTAGTGCCGAGAAACCCGAATTGATTGCTAGTTTTGCTTCCTTGTCCTTGAGGCTGTGTTGGAAGGATATTTCATGGTGATGTAAGCTCAATTTGGAGTTCTTCTATCTGTTTAAAGGTAAGTAACCTCTTACTCTACATTTATTTAAGCTTATCCAAGTTACGGCTAAGTCGTTGAAGCTAGAACTTCTGAGATATCGATCGAAAGGCGTGTTAATAATGTTGTTGATTGTTGGACTATTTGGGAGGTATTCTTGCAGCGTTTTATGGCTGGAAAAGTTATTGAATAACCTGAGTATATTGTGTTGTTATTATCAACATTTTTATGAATATAAAGAAAAGGTAAGGGTTCAAAATATAGTGTTATTAGACATGAACCAAGCTTGCCACTCGACGTGTTATTATACTGGTTGTGTTCCATCTAGCTACAGGTTGTTGTTTAGGTTGTTTGGTGACTTTTAGTAACTTATGGGATGTAGTACAAGCAGGGGAGGTGCTTCCCGTTTCTTTTAGAATATTGGTTTCGAAATATGAGAGTTACAATGCGTATAGGATGATGAAGAAGTCGGTTTACTCGTTGTAAACGTAAGATGATCATAATGAGCATGGTTGACGTTTGGAGAGAAGATTGCAAAGGTATGCTAAGATACTTCCTTCTTTGTTTTGGCATGATCTAAGGTGAAATGAACGTAAACATTACGCTATTTCATAACAGGTCTACTCCTAGCAATTAAGGATGTCCATGTTGTTCTTTCCATACAAAGTTACTCTAAGCAAGTATGTATGATCCATGAATCCTATTCAGGTTTGTATTGATGGTATAGGTGTCCATAATGTTAATCGAAAGTGCGACGACCTTACATCACTCTGAAAGATTAAGAACGTGATTCCATGAGTCTAGCATGCATTATATATATGTATCTATTTTACTATACTAAGCCGCACTATATCGGCCGAGTACCACACCTATTATGCAACCACTGAACAATTGGGTTTTACCGAGCTCCACGTGGCCGAGTACAATTCTACCGAGCCTTATGATAGTAGGGTACCTTTTTACCGAGCCTATTACGGCCATGTATGATATGATAATGATGATGCCCACAGAGGCGTATATTTTTAAAAGTTTATGTATATATATGTATCATGAATTTCATGTTAGTGGCCCTCAGAGGCGCTCAGATACTACATGTTGTATCTCCTCTATCTCTCTTAATATTACTGTTCTTATTTGTGTTTTCCTACCTTACAGACTCCGTACATTATCCGTACGAACATACCTTTTGCTTGGGGACACTGCGTTTCATGCCCGCAAGTCCTGATAGACAAGTTGACAGTCTTCCTAGTAGGCTATCAGATCAGTGGAAGGTGTCGACGCACTCTAATTGCTCCGGAGTTGCACATTTGGTCAGTATGCATTAGACATGTAATGATTGGTATGGCGAGGCCCTGTCCCGGCCTTTATGACATTTATGTACTCTTAGATGCTTGTAGAAAGATGTCATGTACATGGATACTTGTATGGCCTTTTCAGCCTATATTTTGAGTGCACAAATGATCATGTCGGCCTTATAGGCTCCTATGTCACATGTATAAGTTTGTATGTCATGTTGGGTCATCCTATGTCGAGTATTCCCTTGTGTTTTATTCTGGTTATCTCATGACGGCCTTTCTGGCTCATATAGCCATGATAGTACGATAAGAAAAATATGTTACGCTGATAGTTGGTTGAGTAAGGCACTGGGTACCCGTCGCGGCCCTTTGGTTTGGGTCGTGACAAACTTGGTATCAGAGCAGTTCTGTCCTAGGGAGTCTGCAAGCCGTGTCTAGTAGAGTCTTGTTTATGGGTGTGTTGTGCACCACACTTATAAGCAGGAGGCTATAGGGAATTTAGGACTGTCACTCTTTCTTCTTTCTCTAGATCGTGTGGTAGAGCTCAATTGTAAGAATTCAAACTCCTAAATTCTACTTTATTCGTAATACAACGATACCTTCATCCAGAATGACAGTTGGTAAGAGATTGAATGTGGCTGCGGAAGAGTTGAGTTAGAGGAACACAATTTTGCATCAAGCTTATGATGAGTAAATGTGAGGTCTTCAGCAGATCATGTGTGTACTAAGACATGTAAGCTTCTTGATAAGGATCCCTAAGGCATGAATATCTATCCACCCGTATGGTAAAAAGAAATGAAAGAATCAGAAGATAGTTACAAGTTTCAACAAGTAAAAGAATCAAGGTGAAGAAGGGTACGAGGTACCTAGTTAGTGAAGATTATCAGTATTAACAATTCAGGCAGAGAAATATAATCATTCTAAGTTACTTTCAACAGCAACATAGATATATACACTAGACAACACCCATCTCAATTATGCCCTATGGGAGCTGACAGATATAGTTTAATAGAAGGATGGGATATAAGGATCCGGTCAAGGTTAGACTAACCCAAAATGGTGGATTGATTGTTAGCGTTAGCCGACATTCCGAAGGATGTTGCAAAAGTGATAATAGTTCTCCTTGTGAGACACCCAGATGGGCACTCTAACATAAGTACAGTTAGATATGAATACTAGAATGTTCAGAAAATTCAGAAAATAGGCACTAAAATCAAATAAGGGATAAATATTTACCTTTGTATGGCTCCCGTCCCTAGTAAATAGAGAATGTTAGGCGACCCGAAGAGCCAGTGGATGGAGCAAGGAGAGCTAAAAGCGATAAAATATTTTGTTGAAGTTTTGAGAATAAAGTGATAGACAGAAATATTAGCAGGAGAATAAGAAGAGAGTAGATGAAGTATTATGAGTAAGATGTGATAAATGGGTAATAACGGTAAATAAAAATATGACAGGATGACAGCATCTATAGTCAAGTGAAGGAAAAGACAAGAGGTGACAGACCTTGAGACAATAAAGAGTATAAGCCATAAAGTCATATTCTTATTTCGATTAATGAGTAGGTGACTCCAACGTGATTAACAGAAGGAAAAGTTAGACTCCTAGAGTAATAGAAATCAGTATGGGCTAGTGAACAAGATACGGTGAACATGAATTAGAGATAAGAAGATTTGATAATAGTCGACATCGTCAGAATTTTAGAGATCATGTTCTGGCGATAATAGAATAGACAATAGAAGAATAATACTTTAAGGTCATTCAGGAAGACACTTCCCTAAAGCAAGTGTTGTGAGCAGAGTTAAACTTAAAGGACTAAGTGTGCCAGTTACACTAGGTGTTACCCTCGTGCGTAAGAAATTCAGTTATCCTTGGTACAGAAGGGTTATCGCAAGGCGAGTAAGAGTCCATAAAGATGTGAAAAGACGCCAAATATGAAGAGGTAAAATATTTATAGGTAAATCTTCATAGCATTAAATGTTAGTACTCCCTTAAAGAGAGGGAGATGGTGTGATCTGGTATTAAGTCGGAGTTAAATGGTTCAGGTAAATATAGAATGGTAAAAAAAGAATGTTGTATAAAGGCAAAAGGAAAGAAAATGCATTTACTCAGATCCTATAGATATGTCATGGCTCTTGAATGATATGCAAGTATGACACTGGTACGACACAGTAGGGGTTCCAGCACCAGATGTTATTGACAAATAAGCGCGAATGAACATTTGATACATAAGGATCCACTGTGAGAGGTAAGTTAAGACAAAGGAACTAACCCAAGAGAGATTACGCGGAATGTAGATATGAAAATGGACCAACGAGTAGTTAGTAGATGATTCAAGAAGAGTCTAGTTATGGCTAAACAAGAGGATACAGATAAATCAACAAATCTTGCAAGACAAACATAGTGAATCCAACATAGGGAATTCACTCTCGTAGATATGATGGCTTCATGATCCTTGAGAAATATTCAGATAGGAGTTGGGATAGTTAAAGGTACCTTATAAGTGTTACGAAAATAAAAGAGAGTGCCACTGGGGAGACAATCAAAATTTCAGTTCAGAAGCAACCCTACGAGCACAAAGGCGCGAAGGTAAGTAACTAAAGATAATTATAGGCGAGTAAGAACATCAAAAATTCCTTCGGGTTATATGATGTGATAAGCTCGCAGCTTTATAGGAGTTAGGGGGTCTCCCCTAAGTACTACCACAAAAGACAAGCTGAGGAAATAAGGAAGAAGGCTTCAACCTAAGCATAGTGACCTAAAGAAGAAATAATCTTGTAACAACAGTCTCACTACAACATTGTATGCGCTCCATAAGAAAGTGGCATCTATCATGACTAATGAACAGGAAGTAAAAATCAAAAGTAATATTCGAGATCATATGGGTTGCATGAAGTTCCAATATGTGTGGGCACTAATATAAGCCAAGTATTCATGCAACAAGTGGTAGAACAACCAGAAAAAGTAATTGGTTACATTTAAAGAAAAATGAGAAGGCATGAAAGGAAATCTATGGTGCTAGCAAGTTAAAGGAAGGTTGCGAGTAGTATAAATAGATATGTGTAGGTCGCAAGCTAAAGTATGGTAGAGAGAAAAGGTTTTAGGTAAATAGGAGTAAGGATAAAAAAGGTGTGTGAGAAGGAGACAAGAATTAAGCCCATCAAAACAAGAGTGCTGATGGTTTCCATAAGTTATAGAAAGCTCAGTATATCCTGAATAAACTTGGAGGAATCTAAGACTAGGAGCATTTAGAAGAGATGGAATGCTGGCCTGGCAGTAGAATAAGGGTGTAATTATGATAGATAAGGGGATGATATTTAGGCCTTTTATTGAGTAATGATTTAAAGAAAAGGTATTTCATGAATTGCATGGGATTAGAAGACCCCCCCCCCCAATA
>MCJB01037056.1:107222-155075 GCA_002018475.1 Nicotiana obtusifolia
AATAAGATGAATCACATTGTGATGCTATGAAATACGGTTATTGAAGTATAGTATCGTCCCTAGGTGGATCGGGCAAATCACTTAAGTTGTTCCATGATGAGACGTGAGCCCTAGTGACAATATATTACGTAAGAGGTTTCAAGATATCAGTGGTAAATTATAGGTCAAAATTAAGGTGAATCAACAATAAATGGATAAAAGTTCCAACGTATGAGAGGAGATTAGGATACCATTCTTTAGATGAACAGTAATAAGGAAGCATTAAAGGACTTAGATTTATACATATAGGATAAGTAGTGAGAGAGTAACCTGGAGTTGGGTAGCAGACCTCAGTAATAATAAACCGAAGTAAGAATTATGATATAGTATGACCTACCTAGATGTAGTAAAGCCATAAGGATAGATAACCGAGGCTATGAACAAAATATAGCAACAATCGTAAGTTCTGCAATGTATCGAGCGAAGAACTTTAGTACACCTATAAATGCCTAGAGGTAGCCTGTCATAGTTCTGCATATCTTCACAAAGTGAGGCCTAAGATTGGCTAAAAGCTAGAGGAAAAAGGAGAGAAGAGTCGCATAGGCACACATACAAGTTAAGAGTCGTACAAGTTGCATGACATAAGGTAGCAACAGTCGTGGTGTGAGAAAGAGGCCTAAAGGGGGGGGATGCCTTGGCCTTTGGATTTATTTAGAAAACAGTTTCCTAGATGGAAGGAAAATATTAAAGTATTTGTAAGAGCTATAGGTTATAAGACTGATAAGTGCATCAGTTACCATTCGAGGAAGAATGTTCCAAAGAGGGGAATGATGTTGCCCCCTATGTTTTCGTACGTGAGAGTATGTCGTAAGGCGAATGATGTAAGCTCAGAAATGAGATCATCTTTAAAAGTACAAAAAGTAAGTTAATCATGTTACCTTGGAGGTTACAAAAATTTAAGATCATGAATAACTAGTACCGAGAGGTTTGGAAAGCGTAGAAGCTAAACGAATTGAAGAACATAAGTTTCGTCGAAAGTCGATAAGTTTGGAATGTTATAACATGTAATATTGGGGTGAGACTAAGGTGCTTAACATGATAAGGAGGTTATGTTATGAGTTATTTAAGTCGTATGATAGTCGTGTGTTACATTTTAAAGTCAAGCGAGTTGTGGAACAAAAGTTGGTGTTACACCCATGTTTTCGTACGTGAGAGTACGTCGTAAGCCAATTAATGTAAGCCCAAAAATGAGATCGTCTTTGAAAGTACATAAATAAGTTAATAGTGTTACCTTGGAGGTTACAATTATTTAAGATCTTGGATAACAAGTACCAAGAGGGTTGGAAGCTAAACAAATTGAAGAAGAAAAGTTTCATTGAAAGTCGACAAGTTGGGAATGATATAACATGTACTTTTGGGGTAATACTAGGGTACTTAACATGACAAGAAGGTTATTTTATGATTTATTTTAGTCATATGATATTCGGGTGTTATGTTTTGAAGTCAGGCAAGTTGTGGAAGAAAAGTTGGCAAAGGTCATCACAAGTTACATTCATAAATGTGCTGAAAATTAGGTAAAATGTAGCGGAGCTTTTCTCTCAATATACTTGGAATTACGAGATGGTTCATTTATCAGATTGAAGATCTACAAGTCTATTTTTAATTCATTAAACCTTTCATCAATACGACATAGTAGTAGAGAGATATTCGCGTTTTCACGAGACTGCGCAAGCAGCTCCCAATGGGACCCACTTAAGTGATGGTCGACCTACTTCATTTTATAAACGATTTGGACAACCTTTATTTCTCATTTTTCGACCCAACCTTGTACTACACTCCTCCTAACCCTCCTAAAAATATACCATAAGCGTTTGAAGTGATTCCAAAGTGATTACACCATATTTCAACATCGAAAGTTAGTTCTAGTGAAGAACAACACCTCTTTGAGGTTATGTTGTCATTGAGGATAATTGTGGGCTGTGTTTGGCAGAAATTTCAACTTTCTGCTACTAATAAGGTGAGTATAACATCCTACTAATTGTGCTTAAGCTTTCTTGTATGTTGGTTAAGTTGTTAGGACGACAAACTACAAGATAATACTTGGATTAGCTTGAGATGTTGTTGTTCTTGATGGATTGATTATAGTATTTTTACCACCATCGAGCAATAATAGGTGGGCAGGCCCCTATTAGGCAACCTCAGACTAGATGGTAAGTTTTATACCGAGCCTACTGTGGCCGAGCGCCTATGAGCGATCCCAAAATGACCGAGATACAGAGCCTAGTATGGCCGAGTGCCTATGAGTGAGCCTACTACGGCAGAGCAGTTATATATACCGAGCCTATAGGGACGGACAACTATTTTACTTACTATATTGAGAGAGTTGAGTTAGTATCAGTAGGTAAGCATATCTTCATATTATCTTTGACTCCCAGTTATTTTCAGTTATTATATTATCAGTTCAGTTTCAGCTATCAATTATTCTATTGTCTTGCATACTCGGTACATTATTTTGTACTGACGTCCCTTTTGCTGGGGATGCTGCATTTCACGCCTGCAGGTCCTGATAGATAGTTGGATGGACCTTCTTAGTAGATAGAGTCAAATATCAGCTTGGTTGGTAAGCTCCACTTCCTCGGGGTTACCAGGTCTAGACCTTAGAGTCCATTTTATATATACAGGTCTGATAGGTAGGTCGAGGCCCTATCCCGACCATAATACAGTTCAGTTATCTCTAGAGGCTTGTAAAAGAGCCTTGTGTATTTTGTATATCAGTATTGTGGCCTTTCCAGTCCTGTGTACATGTTAGTTTGGTATTGCTGGTTGTAGACATTCATAGTGGCCTGGTCGGCCTTGATTTTTAAGGTAGGCCTCGTCGGCCTAAGTTGAGGGTTACCCTCCCAGAGTTCACAGTTATAGAGTGGTACACTCGGGCCAAATATGGCACCGGGTGTCGGCCAAGCCTCCCCAGGTTTGGGGCGTGACAAACTTGGTATCAAATTATATAAACAGGAAGCTACAAGGCATTTAGGAGTCTTTTACCTTTCTTCCAAGTCCAACTCGTGCTATAGAGCTGAGTCATAAGAGTTTGAGTCAGGACTTATGTATGCTAATGATACAGAGATGTTTGCAATTAGCAAGATTACAACTAGCTAGAGGGCTAATACAACAACAGGTAAGGGCACTAATAGAGAGAGAGTTCTTGATGACGTGGCGCTCTTTGAGGCCTTATCAGATTGTGCATACCAGATGTGCAAATTTCTAGCATAAGACCCTAATATGGGAATATCAAACACATCTGGTGAATAGCAGGCCATGGGAGAATCAGAAGGTAAAAGAATAAGATTCAACATGTAACAAAAGGAAGGTGAAGGAGGGTACAAGGTACCAAATTAGTGAAGATTATCAGTATTTACAATTCAGGCAGAGAAATATAAGCATTCTTACTTACCTTCAACAGTAATAGAGGTATTTACAATTGGCCACAACCTTCTTAGTTATGCCTAATGAGAGCTAACAGATATAGTTTAAGAGAAGGAATGGGTATCAGGATCTAGCTAGGGTTAGAGTAACCCGAAATGGTGGATGAATTGTTATCGTTAGTATTAACCGACATTTCCGAAGGATATTGCAAACGCGATAATAGTTCTCCTTGTGAGACACCTAGATGGTGCACTCTAGAATAGTACAGTCGGATATGAATACTACAATGTTCAGGAATTTCAAAAGATATGTAGTGTATTCCTAAAAGGGACAAATATTTACCTTAATATGACTCCCGCCCCTAGTAAAGAGAGAATATTGGGTGACCCGAAGAGCTAGTGAGATGGAGCAAGGGGAGCTAAAAGCAAAAAAAATGATTTGTTGAAGTTTTCAGTATAAAGTTATAGACATAAATATTAGCAGTAGAATAAGAAGAGAGTAAATGAAGCGTTATGAGTAAGATGTGATGAATGGGTGTTAACAGTAAATCAAAATATAACAGGATGAAAGAGTCTATAGTCAAGAGAAGGAAAAGAAAATAGGAGACATGCTGTGAGACTATAAAAGAGTATATGCCATAAGTTCATATCCTTATTTCGAGAAATGAGTTCGTGACTTCAACATGATTACTAGAAGAGGAAATATATAATTATAGGTAAATATTCATAGCATTAAATGTTGATACTCCTCTAAAGGGGGGAAGATGGTATGATATGGTATTAAGTCGGAGTTAAGTGGTTCAGGTAATTATGGAGTAGTAAAGGAAGAATGCGGTAAAAAGGCAAAAGGAATGAGATAGAATTTATTTAGATCCTACAGATATGTTACGACTCCAGAAGATTATGCAGGCACGACGCCAGGGAGAAGCAGCAAGGGTTCCCGCACAGGATTTTAGTGATAAATACAGGTGAATGAACACTTGATACATAAGGAGCCAGTGCGAGAGGTAAGTTAAGACAAATGAAACAATCCAAGAGAGATTACGCGAAATATGGATATGAGAATGGACCGACAAGTAGTTAGTAGTTGATTCAGGAATAGACTAGTTATGGCTAGACAAGAGGATACAAACAAATCAACAGATCGTGCAACGTTAACATAGTGAAACCCAGCATAGGGAATTCAGTTTCGCAGATATGATGACATCATAATCCTTGAGAAACATTAAGATATGAGTTGGGGTAGTTAAAGGTACCTTATAATTGTTACTAAAATAAAAGAGAAATCCAAATCAAACTTTTAGTTCAGAAGTAACTCTACGAGCATAATGGCATGGAGGTAAGTCACTAAAGATAAATATAGGCAAGTTAGAACATCAAAAATTCCATCGAGTATACGATGTAATAAGCTTGCAGCTTTACAAGCGTCAGAGGGTCTTCCGTAAGTACTACAACAAAAGAATAATAGAGAAATTAAGCAAGAAGGCTTCAACCTAAACATAGTAACTTGAAGAAGAAATGATCTTGTAACAACAGTCTCACTATAACATTCTACGCACTACATAAGAAGGTGGCACTTATCATCACTAATGAACGGGAAGTAAAAAAAAGTGATATTTGAGATCATATGAGTTACAGGGAATTCCAGTATTTGTGGACACTAAGATAAGCCAAGTATTCGTGTAGTAAGTGGCAGAATGACTAGGAAGAGTAATTGCTTGTATTTAAAGACAACTGAGAAGGCACGAAAGGATTTATTTGATCTACGATCCGGAGTTAGTTATGTTATGGCCACACTTAAAATTTCGAAATATTATCCATTCAACATATATGTTGACATTCATACAATTATGGGAGACTTTGGCATAGGTTAAAAGAAAGAATTGAGTCCACGTCACAGACAAAGGCTTGATGTGTTAGAAGATTATAACATGGATGTTACATGCGTCCACAAAAGGCTAATGTAATAGCTAATATCCTGAGCCACAGATTGGTAGACAACTTAAGCCTACATAAAGGTTGTGAGAGAAGAGGAAGCTCAAGAGTTACAATAGCTAAGTAAATCAGAAGTCTGGTTATTAGACCCAGATAATTATATAAACCGTGATTCAGAACATTGCAGAATCACTCATAATATCAGAGGTACAAGAGAGATAGTACAGTATAACGACTCTACGATAAAGCTAGTTAGAAGAGTACCAGCCTCATAAGAAGTCAGTATAAAGCTCCCACCGTATTGTGTGTGCACCAGAGGTGCAAGTATTATAGTAGAGCTTCAAGTTGTGGATGTGAATTCCACCAATGCGGAAGGGATGTTATGAAAGAGGCAGAAGATATGATGCCAGATTTAAAGATAAGTAAAGTAAATGTGAAGAAGATACGAGATACTCATGTGCAAAAGGTTGTGAATAGTCCATACTTCAGATAGAGGGCTAGAAGTGTTGTGATTCAGTATCAAGAAATGATAGCAGTTTCATCAGTAGCATATTTTCCACCCTATGGTTTCCAGGTACCGAGAGGTCTAGTTAAGAGAGTAAAGAAGAGTTAGAGACGGCGTGATGTCTCGCTTGAGGTTCCAGAATAACATAAGGAAATCTTTGATACTAGCACGTTAAAGGATGGTTGCGAGTAGTATAAATAGATATGTGTAGGTCGCATGCTCAAGTATGGTGGAGAAACAAGGTTTTAGGTAGACATGAGTAAGGATAAGAAAAGGTGAGTGAGAAGATGATGAGAATAGGTAAGGCCTCGAGATTAAACCTATCAAAACAAAAAAGTTGATGGTTTCCGTAAGTTATAGAAAGCTATATATAGCCTTAATGAACTCGGAGGAGTTAAAGGCTAGGAGCATTTAGAAGAGATAGAATGCTGCCCTGGTAGTAAAATAAGGGTGTAATTGGGATAAATGATAAGAGGATGACATTTAGGTCTTCGATTAAGTATTGATTCAAAGAGAAGGGATTTCAAAAACCACATGGCATTAGAATACCCCCATAAGGTGAATCACGCCGGGATGCTATGAAATACGATTATTGAAGTACAATATCATCCCTAGGTGGATCAAACAATTAACTTCAGATGTTCCCTGATGAGACATGAGCCCTAGTGACAATGTGTTACGTAAGAGATTTGAAGTTATTAGTGGTAGATTATAGATCAACATTAAGGTGAATCAACAATTGATGCATAAAATTTCCAAATTATGAGATGCAATTAGGCCGTCATTCTTAAGATGAATAGTAATGAGGAAGCATTAAATGACTTAGATTTATACATATTGAATAGGCAACGAGACAATAACCTGGAATTGGGTACTAGACCTCGGTAATAATAACCGAAGTAAGTGTTATGGTATTTTATGACCTACCTATATGCAGTAAAGCCATAAGGATAGATAATCGTGGCTATAAAACAGGATATCGCAATAGTAATAAGTTTGACACAGTACCATGCGAAGAACTTCAGTATACCTATAGATGCCCAGAGGGACATCTTGTCATAGTTCTGTATATGTTCACAAAGTGAGGCCTCGAGATTGGTTAAAAGATGGAGGAAAAAGTATAGAAGAGTCTCATAGGCGCACATACAAGGACAAAGTCGTAAGGCTGCATGATAGAAGGTAGCAACAATTACGAGATTGGAAGAATTTTGACCACAAGTCATGGTGTAAGAAAAAGGCCTAAAGGGGGGGGAATGCCCTGACCTTGGATTTATTCATAGAACAATTACCTAAATGGAAAAGACAGTATTGAAGTATTCAATTAGAGATATAGGTTATGAGACTGATAAGTGCATCAGTCAACATTCGAGGATGAATGTTCCAAAGGGGGGAATGATGCAACACCCCATGTTTTCATACGTGACAGTACGCCGTAAGCCAATTAATGTAAGCCCAGAAATGAAATCGTCTTTGAAAGTACATAAAGTAAGTTAGTAATGTTACCTTGGAGGTTACAAATATTTAAGATCATGGATAACAAGTACCAAGAGGGTTTGAAATCTTAGAAGCTAAATAAATTGAAGAAGATAAGTTTCGTCGAAAGTCGACAAGTTGGAAATGTTATAACATGTACTTTTGGGGTGATACTAGGGTTCTTAACATGGCAAGGAGGTTATTTTAATGAGTTATTTTATTCAAATGATATCCGGGTGTTATGTTTTGAAGTCAAGCAAGTTTTGGAAGAAACATTGGCAAAGGCCATCACAACTTACATTCATAAATGTGCTGAAAATTAGGCCAATTGTAGCGGAGCGTTTCTCTCAATATACTTGGAATTACGAGATGGTGCGTCCAGAAAATGAAAGATCTATGAGTCTAGTTTCTAACTCATTAAATCATTTGTCGATACGACATTGGAGTAGAGAGATATTCGCATTTTCACGAGACTACGCAAGTAGCTCCCTATGGGACCCACTTAGGCGGTTAAGATATCTTGATATATATGTGACGCCTAAAGCCCATTTTAACTCATTATATTTCACTCTCTTCAGAACCTAGACACCGAAAAACTTTTTCTCAAAGTTCTCTCATGATCCAAGACCCAAACCAAGGGCAAACAACACAAATCAAGTGTCGGAAATCCCGTGGCGCTAGTAAGTTTCTTGTTCTTCTTGTGGTTGCTGATTTTGATGTGGTTCCAACTCGTGTGAGGAGTTGTTTAAAGTGGTTTAAAATCTTTAAAATACTCTACCAAGGTTTTCATATGAATCCTAGATGATTTCAAGTCTTCCAAAGTGATTATAGTGCCGAGAAACCCGAATTGATTGCTAGTTTCACTTCCTTGTTCTTGTGGCTGCATTGGAAGGATATTTCGTGGTGAAGTAAGCTCAAATTGGAGTTTTTCTATCTTTTTAACGGTAATGAACCTTTTACTCTACATGTATTTAAGCTTATCCAAGTTACGGCTAAGTCGTTGAAGCTAGAAATTGTGAGATATCGATCGAAAGGCTTGTTAGTAATGTTGTAGATTGTTGGACTGTTTGGGAGGTGTTCTTGCAGCGTTTTATGACGGGAAAATTTATGGAATAACCTTAGTATATTGTGTTGTTATTATCAACATTTTCCTAAATAAAAATAATAGGTAAAGGGTTCAAAATATAGTGATATGAGACATGAACCGAGCGTGCCGCTCAATGTGTTATTATGTTGGTTGTGTTCCGTATAGCTATTAGTTGTTATTTGGGATGTTTAGTGACTTATAGTAACTTATGGGATGTAGTACAAATAGGGGAGGTTCTTTCCGTTTTCTTGTAGAATACATGGTTTCGAAATATGAGAGTTACAACACTTATATGATGACGAAGAAGTCGTTTACTCATTGTAGACGTAAGAATATCATAATGAGTTTGGTTGACGATCGGAGAGAATATTGCTAAGGTATGTTAAGGAAATTCCTTCTTTCTTTTGGCATGATCTAAAGTGAAATAAACGTAAACAATACGCTATTTCATAACAGATCTACTCCTAGCAACTAAAGTTGTCCATGTTGTTCTTTCCTTATAAAGTTATTCTAAGCAAGTATGTATGATCCTTGAATCCTACTGAGGTTCATTTTGATGGTATGGTTGTCCATAATGTTAATCGAAGGTGTGACAACCTTACGTCACTCCGAAAGGTTTAGAACGTGATTCCATGAATCCAGCATGCATTATATATATGTATCTATTTTACTCTATCGAGTCGTGCTATAGTCAGTCCGGTACGGCACCTATTGTGCAACCACTGATCAGTTGGATTTTATTGATCTCCACGTGACTGGGTACGATTCTACCTAGCCTTATGATGTTCAGGCACATTTTTACCGAGCCTATTACGGCCGGGTACGATATGATGATGATGATGCCCACATAGGCGTATGTTTTTTAAAAGTTTATGTATATATATATATATACATATATATATATATGTATGTATGTATATATATATATATATGTATGTATGTATGTATCATGCATTTCAAGTTAGTAGCCCTCAGAGGCATTCAGATGCTACAGGTTGTATCTCCTCTATCTTTATTTACATTACTATTCTTATTTATGTTTGCCTGCCTTACATACTCGGTACATTATTCATACTGACGTCCCTTTGCCTGGGGACACTGCGTTTCATGCCCAGAGGTCCCGATAGACAGGTTGACAGTCTTCTTAGTAGGCTATTAGCTCAGCGAAAGGTGTTGGCACACTCCACTTGCTATGGAGTTGCCTATTTGGTCAGTATGCTTTGGACATGTATTGATTGATATGGCGGGGCCCTATCCCGACCTTTATGACGTTTATGTATTCTTAGAGGCTTATAGACAGATATGGATACTTGTATGGCCTTGCTGGCCTATGTTTTGAGTGTACAAATGATCATGTCGACCTTATAGGCTCGTATGTCACATCTATAAGTTTGTACATCATGTTTGGTCATCCTATGTCGATTATTCCCTTATGTTTCATTCTGGTTATCTCATGACTGCCTTTTTGGCTCATATACCCATGATAGTACGATAAAAAATATATGTTATGTTGGTACTCGGTTGAGTAAGGCACCGGGTGCCCGTCGCGGCCCTTCGGTTTGGGTCATGACAGGGAACTTGGGAGACCGCTGCACAATGACATGCACATGCAATTAGAAAAATAACAAAGAAAGTACCAAGTGCTCAGGAAGGAAAGAAAACTTACGAGCTGATTTCCACTTTTCAGGGAGCGATAAAAATTCGGGGGAAATGAGGTCTTTGATTTTCACCCGAACGAACCTCCCCGCCAACCTCGATCTCGATCATCATCAATGCTCAAGAATGGAGCTTTGCTTGCCCGACGGACGAGCTTGATCAACCCCCCTCAGAAAACTCAGGGATTGTAGGGACGAAGCAGGTGGTCGTGTGTGAATCGAGGTGCTTCGATGTTGTTGACGAAGTGATGGAGGAGGATTACGATTCTCCAAAAGGATGGGCGAATCTGCCCAAGGCAGACCTCGTACCTTTTGCAGAAGTTGAGGATTATGGGGTCCATTGAGGCAAGCATGAAGGAATAAGTGTAAACACTTAGATACCCCCTCCATATGAGTGGTAATATCCTCATTGGGCTCGGGGACTACCACTTCCTTGCTCTCCCAGTGGTAGTCCTCCCGAACGGTAGGGAGTGTGTCCTCGAGACGGAGCATATGTACCTTCATACCTCCTCGCCTCGGTCCTGCTGCCTGGAGGCTTTCTCGACTTTGAAGTCGTTTTCAATGGAGCAGCCCCCGAGAATGAAGCTCTTCAAGGGACGTTCAGGGACTACCTCAGGAACGGCCACCTCTGCATCCATGGCCGGGTTGGAATTTGAAGGGACGATCTGTTGAGGAACTAACTTGGAAGGTTCTGCTGTCGGATTTTGAAAATGAAAAATTGAAGGTAGGGATGAATGTTTGAAGATGAGGATGAAGATTTGAAGATAAGGATGAAGGTATGAAGGTAATACTTGAAGATTCAAAGAAGGAGCATGAAAATTTAAAGATAAAAATATGAAGATCTGGAAAACAATGGATGAAGGTTTGGAGGGGTAAGAAATAAGTGAAGAATTCGAGGGTAAGTCAACGAGCTCTGGAATTGTAAAGTAAAAAAGTGAAAAAGGGGTCAAAGCTTTTATAGAGAAAAGGTAATCAATGCGTGACGTTTCACATTCGGGGACGGTCAACCAATGGCTGACACGTGTCCGAAGTCAGAACGACGCGGCTGATGGGACATTTTGCGGTCCCATCAACTCGGTTGTAGCATATGGAAGAAGTAACCGGGGTTAATTTATCGCTTTCCGTCGCTTCGATAAATCTACTCTCTAGAAAACGAGGGGACTATCTGTGTACGGGTAAGATCGGGGGCACAGTTTTCTCCGATTCCCCGATGAGGAAACAATGGGGAAGTACGTCTTGACGTAATTATAATCGAGGCCCAGGAGCCCCTCGTATCGAAACCCGGGAGAAATGAACGATGTATCTAAGATCGGACACGGTGGAATAACGAACCCAGACCAAGCATAACTTCTGGACCTCGGGAAACGCACGGAGCAGTTTCGCATGACGAGTAGGGCACTGTAATGTTCGGCCTCAACCGGATATTACGACGCGAATCCCATCCCATATCAACTGCGGATTGACATTTACTGAAAAAAGAAGATTTTTACCTTATTTAGTCCTGTACTAGGACTGAAATTCCTTTACTATATAACGGAGAAAGTTTGCTTTATTCTAACACATTGTGACACGCAAATCAAAGTAATAAAAGTTTACTTTTGTCTTCTAGCTATTGTTCAAAGCATTATTTATTTGCTCTTTTCTTCACTCGCGACCGAGCTTGTACCGAAGGTCCAATCAAGGACGAATTCCACTGTTCAATCTAAGATCAGGCTTTGTCACTACATTGCGATTGATTTGATCATTTATTTAGTCTTTAACTCATTTACCTGTTGTTCTTAATCATTTGTATTGAATTAAATCATATATCCTTTAAACCGCGCATAAATTTAATTGTTACTTATTTTTGGAGTAAACAGTGCTTAGTACTTTTTCTTTTTCTTCTTCTTAGTAGCTAAATGGGTTTGTTAGATTTGTTGTTGTTTTGATAATTTGATGATTGTGGGTTATTCTTGATATTTGAAAGTAATGTTTTAAATTTGAGCTCATTTGAAGTTGATTTTGGTGTTGAATCGTGTGTTGGATTGTTGAATTCGACGAACAAGTTTATGTTTCACAAACTTAAGATTCGATTTCTAAAGTTATATTGAAGTGATAGAACTGCTTAGCATCCGAATTTTCTGAAATTGCATTGGAAAGATATAAGAATTTAAGATTCGATTTTTTAAGTTGGATTGAAGAGATAAAACTACTTAAGATTCAATTTTTCTGAAGTTGTATTGGAAAGAGAGAAGAACTTCAGATCCGATTCTGAAGTTGAATTGAACAGATGGAACTATTTAAGATTCGATTTTCTAAAGTGATATTGAAAAGATAGAAGAATTTCATATCCGATTCTAGAATTACATTAAAGAAATAAAAGAAATTCAAATACTGACGCATAAATTTTGTAATTTTTTGTGTAATGCAGGTGTAACTTCAATAACGGTCCATAAGTGAATATATGTGAAAATGCCCCTGTTGAATAGAACCGAGGCCATTGAACTGTACAATAATTCTAAGTGAGTCCGAGTCAGCTCTTCTATATTTGTTATACAAAAGTGCAAAAAGTATAATTTTATAGTTTAAGCATCTAATTAGAAAAACGTCATCATCAGTAAAACAAAATCTATATATGTTGAATTTTAATTATCGATCTATCATTTTAGCATATCCATTCTTTCAAAACCAACACTTTTAAATATAATGAACAATATTGTAATAGAGAATTGAGTAAAATGTGATTGAATTACGTGAATAATTACTTTAAATTATAAATTAAATTCGATTTCACTTAAATTAAATGTAGGGCACAGAATAGAACTTTTTGAGCAAATAAATAAATAAATAATATACTAAAAAAATTTGTATTGAATTGAACATCAATAATAATTTGAAATTCTTAAATAAACTTTAGCTGCAATTTAGTTCATCCATTAAGTAGGCTTAAGTTATGCAACGATTAAAATTTACTTACATCAAATCAAGAAGTACGAAATAATAAAGTTTATAGTAATTATTAAATAAATATATTCACAATAAGAAATGAACTTAATTTTAAAACAAAAATTACATGATTAATAGAGTCAATTGAGGCGAGCCATTTCGAGCAACCTGATCTTAATCGAGCTTTGAACGAAGCAAAGTCAAGCCGAGATGAGAGGTCATTGTAATACTTAAGAAAACGTCATCAAAGTAATGCTTACCAGTTTATAGGCCAATTTGCAGAGTTCCATACGCATAAATTGGAGCTGTTAATATGCCAAGGACTCGGGATTTCTGAAACTGCCAAAAGGGTCCTCTAGACGAATAAACACAGTTTATTGTACCAAGTCTAGTCTCCTCCTCTTCGGACGTTACGAGGTGTTACACCTAAGTAACTGTCCCTTTCCTTTTATATAGTGCTTTCATACCGAAGTTTATGTTAGGGGCAAGAAAAAGCCATAAAACGTAGAGATACATTGTAAACAGATTCCAGTAATCATCATTATGATGAAACAGAACAGCATACATCTGTCTGATTCTTCTTGATAACCAACCAAAAGTTGTGCTTTTACTATTTAGCTTTGATAAATAATATCGCAATAGGAAAAAGGACAAAATCTGTAAACTAACTACTACAATACAAAAGTTCCCTTAGCTACTGAAAAAAAGGGGATTTTTACTAGTAGTTTCAAGGCAATTCTGACATCAGTGTTTGGCATGTGAGTTTTCTGATTGTGAATCTTGGAAGAAGGAGATGATGATGAACAGCAGGGATGAATCTGATAATGCAAGCACAGCAACATCATCGTCTCTTACATCCCCAAAGCTGGCAGTTTACTATGTACAGAGCCCATCACGTGATTCCCACGATGATGCTGATAAGTCATCATCCTCCATGCAAAATACTCCTGCTTATCACAGCCCCATTGATTCCCCTTCGCATTCATCTAGGGACTCTTCCTCTAGCCGCCTTTCGGGAAATTGGCGATGGGCGAGGGGTTACAATCGGAGGAGAAGTGGGAAAGGGTGGCAAGAATGTGCTGTGATTGAAGAGGATCTTGATTATGATCATATGAATCAAGCCTATTCAAGACGCTGCCTATTTTTGATTGCTCTCATGGGTTTTGGAGCTTTTTTTGCTTTCTTTTGCTTGATTTTGTGGGGAGCTAGTAGACCTTACCAACCTCACATCAGTATGAAGGTATTCTTCTAAAAAATCATGCTACTTGTTTCATTAATTGAATTAAGAATCTGTTTATTGTCTAGAACTTGTTCTTATCACTATTATTAATATTGGGGAAACTAAATTACACCAACAACAAAAAAAAAAAAAAAACGTAAGACTAAGGAGATTATAACCATCATATAATATGCATAGTAGTACTGATGTTTTTGAAATAGATTATACAGATGTGTGACTTGTGAATTATAAGTTGCTCCTGCAGAATCCTATCAGTTCTCAATATTCCCTTTGATGGTCACAAAAGCTGTGGAACTTGATTTTTAAGAACCTTGTGCACGATATAAGCTGATTTCCTCAAACTGGCAGCATAATGTCCTAATTTAGCATGTTTAATCCTTCAAGGACCACAGTCATGCTTAGATTTTTCCTTGATATTTTAAGGACTGAGTTTCTCTCAGAAAGAAATTCTTGATCATTTCATTTCGAGGTTGCATTATGTTGATACTACATGGGTGAAAATCTGGTGATTGCTCTAAAAATTTACAATCCGCTGCATTTTAGTATAATCTTTGAATAACTTTTATTCATATAAAGTGGATTTTCTGCTAGATCTTCAGGGTACATAACTTCTATTTTGGGCAAGGGTCAGACCGCACAGGTGTTCCGACCAAGTTGCTTACAGTTAACTGTTCTGTGACCATGGTCATATATAACCCTGCTACATTTTTTGGAGTTCATGTCAGCTCCAACCCTATCAATCTTTTCTTTTCAGAAATCACAGTTGCAACTGGCCAGGTGAGTTTACCAGAGTGATATCTTTGATGAAGTCAATTATAATCTCAAGAATTTTAATACTGACAGATAAACCTGCATTATCCATGAAGAAGGGCAGCCTGGTGCACTAAGCTCCCACTATGTGCGTGGTCCGGGGAGGGCCGGACCACAATGGTCTATTATACGCAGTCTTACCCTATATTTTTGCAAGAGACTATTTCCAAGGCTCGAACCCCTGACCTCCTGGTTACATGGAGTCAACTTTACCACAAGGCTCCCTTTCTCATTATCCATGAACAAATATTATATTATTTAGAGGATCAAACCTCGACATAATGGATGACAGGGAAAAAAATATCAATCATATGCTACCCGATTTTTGGTTTTGTATAGTGCCAGTGTCATGTTCTTTAAGCAACATTTTGTCAGCATTTTCCCTTACCTGATGATTTACAACTTATGGATGTAGTTGGACGAATATTATCAACCAAAAAAGAGCCAGCGCAGTATGTCTGTGAACCTGGATGGGTGTAGAGTCCCCCTATATGGAGCTGGGATAGCCTTAGTAAAATCAGATGGCAGTGACGGGGTTCCATTGAAATTAGACTTTGAAATCCTGTCGCAAGGTTATTTAGTTGGCAAGCTGGTGAAGACAAAGCATCGGAAACACATCTCTTGTTGCTTGCTCATCAGCTCAAGAAGCACAAAGGAAATAAAATTCAAGCAGGATTCCTGTGCATTGGATTGAGGTTTAAACATCCAGTCCATTCTCCAAGATCAAGCCCAATGAGACGTTATACAACCCCAATGCTGATGAATAACCACAAGTTCTCTCCTGTTTTGAGTCCAGAAAACACTGCATCATGGCTCTTTGAAGCTTCTGTCACATATACGGCTAACAGCGATTCTAATGATTTCATATGCCTGTTTGGTCACTCAGAAGATTAAGTTTGTCCTATCTTATGGCTCACCTGCCAGAACAAATTACAACTTTGAATCAATTCATTAGGGTGTGCTGTAGCATGACCAATATCCTTCTTGTTTCAACAAAACTGCCTTTGATCACTTACTTTTGCTATGTGTTTTCTATGACAAAGTTTGACTATTGTTTATGGCCAATAAAGCAACATGAATCTTGGATCAGAGACAGATCCAGGATTTGGAGGTTTCTGGTGCCACACATCTTTGAACAAGGGCATGGCGTATGTAGGATTTTGCGTGAGTGTTGTTAATATCACATAAGAGAATCAATAAATGATATTTATCATCAATTATTTAGACAAAGAGAGCCATTGTTTGATGGTTTAGTTGAGTGTTAAAGATAGAAGAGGTCTAGAGTTCAATTATACTTAACCACAAATTTTTAACAACAGAGGCTCCCTTGATAAATATTTGCCAACTGGAATGTCCAAGATGTGGTTCGAACCTCAAACCACCTCAAGCAAGATTAAGCTTCTAAACAGCACGTCAAGTTATACTATTTATCAAATTCATCGGTGGTTCGGTACCAAAGGCAGCATGCTGAAAAAGTTATAAAAAGTGTACCAGTTAGGCTTCAAATTGGCGTCGCTAAACTCACAACCACTGACACCTTTCACTCTTTTGATACTCCAGGAGGCACGACTTGTATTTAGTCTATTTCTTATACATATATACAAATTTTCTGAGGCATCGGGGTGGCGTGGCACCCCAATCTATCTACATAGATCTGCCCCTGATAATGGGGGTTTCCTTGACTATTCCACTGGATTC
Organism: Nicotiana obtusifolia; assembly: GCA_002018475.1. NCBI lineage: Eukaryota > Viridiplantae > Streptophyta > Magnoliopsida > Solanales > Solanaceae > Nicotiana > Nicotiana obtusifolia. Next base: position 123,952 of record MCJB01037056.1, read on the forward strand.
TAACTACCTTCCACCAACACAGGTACCAAGTACCTCTGTCAAGGCTTAGGCATGGGAAGAAATTACTGAATATTTTTTGTCAAAAATGTAAGGCTACATGTGTACACTTTAGCATAACACTGGCAGTCGTCGACTAGTTTTAGTAGAACCGTCGTTGCTTGTTGCATAGTGCCAGTGATGGGCAGCATTTGGAGTAATGCATCAGTCTCTTAGGGACTTTCAACCTTAATTATATTTGCTTAGACTATATGTCCTTAACATCTGAAACTCAAGTTGTATAGAATTAAAATGCACGCAGTAGCAGACTCCCCTCTCGTAACCATATGAATTAAACAAGCTTATCTAAATAATTTTGCATCACAAAACTAATAAGACATGCAATCACCCCCTGCCCTTTCCTAACTCCCAATTCTTACTTACCTCATTCCCACTAGGATTGTATAACGCTATGAATATGATCTACTGAGCATTCAGAATTTGTCAGTTCACAGAGAACTATATGTACAAAGATTTATGCTGTTCTTGATTCTTGAGACATATTCGTGTTGATTGCACTTTGAATATGTCAAATACATCAAAGGCACGGAAAAGAAAATACTGACAAAAAAGCAAAATCTGAAATTTTAATTTCGCACCATATAACTTAGTATTTTATGTGGTTCTATAAGTTGAAGCGGAACAGAGGACCATGAGGATCGGGTTTATTTGAAATAGAAGAGAGAAAGTATACAGGGAGAGCATTGAGCTAAAGGCTGCTAATGTTAATACAGTCAGACCTCCGACTGTGCCAATTATGCTATCCACAAAAATTGCCTTACAAATGATTAATTTTATAACTAAACATATGGTTGCCTCCAAATTATAGAGTGAGTTTAAGCAAAGGCAAGGGGAAAAAAGAGGAAACTATGGCTTCAGTTGTAAAGCTAAATTAGTCACTGAGGTGCTAAACTAGTTCCCTGCTCATCGATAGCACAACCTTCTCGGGAAACTGTTCCACCCACTCTCGTTGGAGGCCAATATCGGAATATGGATCTGCCAATTATGTTCCTTGCCGGGAGGGGACCCCTAATTAAACAATTTCATACTTTTGATATAAGCATAGTTATGGATATGGCAATTCACAGGATACCTTCAGTTTCAAGACCGAGTAAGCTTACCACACATGTGAATCATAGCTGTTATTCCTATTATCACCCATCACAAAAACCGAATTCTCAGGTACCCTCTGCAGAACACAATAGAAACAGTAAGAAGAGGAGATATTTTCTGACACACTATGTGGAGATAAAGTACAGTTTGATCGCAACCATGACTGCTGACTTGCTTAAAGAGTCATAGCTGTGGACGAGCCAATACTTACGATTATTCAACACTTGCTTAAGTTTCCATTGTTAAGAAAGAATACAGGGAAGCTGACTGCCGAATTAGCCCAGTTAAGTACAAACAATGTAACATACCACTGGGGTCATTTCATATTTTGGCGCCTCAAGAACAAAATCTTCATTCCTCACAACACCATTTACAATTAGCTTTCCATTGTGAACCTGCACTAGAAAGAATAATCCAAAATACTTCATTTATGTTGCCAGGAATTGGTCCATATAAATGCAAAGGTGAACCAAACAGGAACATGCATTTTGCAAATGACCTCAGTTGCACTATTGGAGATCATATTGGTAATTACTGCAGTATATGAAAATATAATAGGAATTAATCTAGCGTTGGGAAAGAAGAGATAATGTAGTATAAAGAAATGCTAATAAGAGTGGACCTAACATTGAAAAACAATAGAACCATAATTACTAGTTGTTGTTCTGGTAAATAGAATATGTAATAATTGTCATGTGCATGAAGAGAAACAGCTAACCAAGTTTGAATCAATACCATTAGTCCTCTCCATTTTTTCCTCTCTGAGAATTCAAATAATGCAAATCTACGAGATGTGAAAAATCACAGTCCACTGGCATTCTTTGTTGAATCAAAAAGAGAAAGAAAAACCTTTCCCCCAACCTTCGTAGAGCAAGACTTGGATAATACAAAAGTCTGGTAAGGTTTAAATAGAAAAATCCTTTCTCCGCCGATGTAAAACCGAGTCTCTTATTTTCACTCGGCATAATGATAAAGAGAGGATGAAAATTAATAATCAGATGGTTAAACCTGTAACACTTGAGTTGTTTCTTATTGCTTAAGGAACCTATTACCTTTTTCATACAGGATTAAATGCATGTTTTCTTTTCTGAGAAAGTAGGCACTACTTTGGGGTAGATGAAAAGCAAAGGTGAACATTCAAAAGGTGATGCAGGGAGTAATATAGATGCCAAAAGAGAGCATCACCGAGACCGGCCACTGACTGGATAAACTTTGTTGTCGCTTAAAACCAGTAAACCAACTTTGTTAGACAAATTTGACCATGCATTCTCCTGCAATAGAGGATACTGGAAAAACATCTCAATGTTACAAAATAAAGTAGCTATCAACAATGTGTTATTGGTTGCAAGTTACCGTGACTGCACAAACTAAACATCAAGATATGCTGGAGGCAATGACACTTAGGTATTACCATCACAAGAATAGAAACAGAGGAAGACCTGCACTTTCCAAACACAAGATACAGGGGGTTTTGACAAAAGATACCAGCCCTAAATTTCATGACTGGTCTGGCTGTTTACGAGGGTAGAATTGGATTTCGAAAGAAAAGAGAAGTGCAAATATGTCTGGACTATTTAATATTTACATTCTTGAAGCAGTATAAAATAAGTGAGAAGTTTTCACATTTTCGCACGACACTCAAAATATGAGGTAGATCTGCCCCAGGTTTGCTGTCGACCTTATAATTTGTTCTGTCACTGTCATTTAGGGGAAAAAAACTCAGTATAGGACAACTGCCGGAGGTTATGAAATACCATCACTTTATCTTCTAAGCAAGAAGGCAAGTTCACCTATGAAGTAGTATAACTGTTTTGTATGTTGTGAGCTCACCTCCACAAGATCACCTTCCTTAGCAACAATCCGCTTAACAAAGACATCTTCATCAGTGTATCCTACTTCCTGAAGCACTGGAGGACTCTTGAAAATAACTATGTCGTTGCGACATGGCTTTCTGAAATAGTAAGACACCTGTAAATAATAAGATTGCAATAGTTTGTGAAGGAAATGACTTTGAATCAACATGGACTAGTCATATACTAAATGCAAAATGAAATAGAGGGCAAGTTTGATGGGAATAAACAGCAACCTTCGTGGAATCTTAGAACACCACTGATACCCTTAGATCAATTGTATTGATACGATTGCATACAAATGGAACTTAAAAAAATATGGTTTAAGAGAAGAATCAAGATAGAATTTGCTCTTAAGATGTAGTGTATACAAACAAGTTTAGCAACACTAACCTAGTCTAAAGTAAGGTAGTGCATGCAGAGGCAGAGCCAGAATTTCAATCTTATGGATTCTAGATTTCAGAACGACGACTTAAAGTGTTAATTGACTGGGTTCTAAATTTAATATGTGTACATACTTAATGAATTCTAAACACAAAATAAACTATTTGAGCAAAAGCTATTGAGTTTGCCCGAACTTGTAGCTCGGCTTGTGCCTCTGCCCCTGGGTGCATGTCTATTTAAAACATAGGAAGCTATTTGGTGTTGTGATCCACGGAACTCATGAAGACAAAAAAAATATCATTATGCTATAACAAAAGAGACAAGCACAAATCAGAATAACATTCCTTAAATCAAACTTTTAGAACCACATCCCTTGATACATTCATTTCAGATTCAACACTTGGCTCTTAAATGACAGCAAAAAAACCAGCATAATTCTGCATTCTTTCTCCAATAGCAGATGTACGAATACTTACTTATATAATGCAATTGTTAATATCAAAATATGGATGGAAATCCAGCAAAAGGTTTGAAAACATGACCTTTTCAGCAACAAGTCGATCTCCAACATCGAAAGTGGGATACATAGACAAAGAAGGAATATATCTAGGCTCAGCCACAAAGGACCTAAAGGCAACCGATATAGCCAATGCTGCAAAAACCGTTTTTGCATCATCTGAACTAAAATCCAGCCATTCTGGGAGAAACCCATTTTGCTTCTCCGCCTTTTCATCATCTCCACCACCACCATCACCACCACCATCACCATCACCACCTCCACCGCCAACCTTATTAGTCTCTTCGTTGGAGTCTTTAACCCCACTGCATTTAAAGCTCTGAAATTGAGATTTTCTACGGCCTGACTGCTTGAAAGATTGACACTTAGGGGGTTTTAACAAGAATTTGTTGAATTGAAGGGTTTTAGATAAAGGGTTGAAGTTTATAAAGTGGACAGAGTTGAAGCAAGGGTTTTGTGAAGGTAATGGAGGGAGGAGCTTTAGAGTTATCACTGGACGGAGACTCATATTTCTGCAATTATACACGGAGTGAGTTCCCCTCCAATATACGTTTGAAACTGAATTGGCAGTTAATACCCTGAGGTAATCTTCTTTACATTTTCCCGAAGTCTCTTTTCTTTTCTTTTTAAATTTCTTTTTGGCCTTTTCTATGCTGAAGGGGTGTGTTATTGTTCTCACTTTTTTGTTTGATCACTTAAAATTTCAGAATTCTTCAGGATAGATCCAACTGTTGTCATAAGAAAAAAGAATTTGAATATTGATTTTTGAAAAATACAAGAAATATGTATACAATAGAAACCGAGCTCATCTATTACATGACAAATCGCGGATGAAACATAATGGATTGAAGATCAATCCTGGGTTCCATCGAACTTAGACACGAGGTTAGAAAATGCGTCTTCAAAATTATCGAGTCCGTAACTCGGGAACTGACTGCAACGCCGAATTAGCTCGAGAAAACTTTATCGAACCAATATAACGGAAGGCTGAAATATCCGTAACCAGTCGGATATCACGGCCGGAATCTTGGCACGTGTCAATGAAACCGATTAATTAGCAAATCATGAGATTTTTTATCTTATATAGAATTGTACCTAAAGCAAGACTCCTCTGCTATATAAAGGGGGTCTGATTATTTGTAAAGCGCACTGTAACACGCACCTTAAAGCAATAAACCGTTACTTCTAGTCGTTATTATCTTATCACTTTGTTCCGACACTGATTGCAGCATATTTGACTCGAGGGTGACCACCTTCAAGGCCAAGATTGTTCAACCTATGTGGTTTGCATTTACTTTTTTATCATTAATTTTAATTTGAATCTAATTTTTCATTTTGTATCAAGTTAGATTACGTATCTTTAAAATCGCGTATAAATTCAATTGTTATCTGTTTTATAGGGTAAACAGTTTAGCACCCACCGCGAGGCTAAGGATAATAATGGTTATTTAATACAAATCTCCATAACATGCACTGCTTTACACTTGCTCTTTGAAGTGTATTTGATTCCAGGCTAAAATACAAAAATGTCTAACTCTCAATCAGCATCTCTGCATGTTGACAACGAGTCCGGTGTGAAAATAACAACATAGCACCCAGTAACGTGATACCACCTGCTAATCCCGCTGGAATGCCGATCACAGTTCCGATTGACGCTAAGTCGCATGTGGCTATCGAAGCAAACTTGCCTACCGACCCCGAAAATAGCGTTCCTGGTGGAGCCCGATCGGCAACTCAAAACACGCAGAACGTTGAAGCTTTGAAATATTGCAGGATTAATAGGGGGCGATAGCTCAGTTACAGAACCAAAGCCATGCACCGAGAAAGGTTGAGCCCGATCCTCCCGGGGAAGTCACCCACAGGGATGAACCGGTCAAACAAAGGTCGAACGAACACGAATCGGGGGCTAACCCCGAGATCATAAAAATGCTTGAGGAGCTGACAAAACTGATAGAATCGAGGGAGAAGAAGATCGAGGCTAACGACAAAAAGGTGGAAACTTACAATTCCAGGGTAGACCAAATCCCAGGAGCACCTCCGATATTGAAGGGCCTGGATTCCAGGAAGTTCGTGCAAAAACCTTTTCCATCGAGCGCGGCTCCGAAGCCGATCCCAAAGAAGTTCGGTATGGCTGAAATAACCAAGTATAATGGAACGACCGACCCAAACGAGCATGTAACCTCTTATACATGTGCTATCAAAGGGAACGACTTGAAAGATGATGAGATCGAGTCTGTTCTGTTGAAAATATTTAGGGAGACCCTGTCGAAGGGAGCTATGATATGCATCACAATTAACCTCCTAATTCTATTAATTCATTTGCTATGCTTGTAGATTCTTTCGTAAAAGCACACGCATGTGCCATCAAGGTCGAGACTAGGAAATCGGACCTTTTCAAAGTCAAACAGAAGGATAATAAGATGCTTAGAGAGTTCGTGTCTCGGTTTCAAATGGAACGAATAGATCTGTCACCGGTCGCTAATGATTGGGCTGCTCAAGCTTTCACTCAGGGGCTTAATATTCGAAGCTCGGTGGCTTCACACCAGCTAAAGCAGAACTTAATAAAATAACCGGCTATTACATGGCCCAACGTGCATAACCAGTATCAATCGAAAATCAGAGTTCAAGATGATCAACTCGGGGCCCCTTCAGGGTCTGTCTGCCCATCAAAACCCTCGACAGAGTCAAGAGAGATATCGATCGCGAACCAAGGTCAAATAGGGACCGGTATCAGCCGTATAACGGACATCGGAGAAGCAGCGTGTCCGGGCAAAACTCCATGAGAAGGAAAGGAGAAGTGGCCGAGGTCAAAGCAGTCGGGGACTTATGACCAAAAATGGCTTCGACAGGTCCAAAGACGCCCCGAGGCTATCGGAATATAACTTCAATGTCGATGCTGCCGCCATTGTATCAGTTATCAGGAGGATCAAAGATACTAAATGGCCTCGACCTCTACAGTCTGATCCAACCAAAAGGGATCCTAACTAGATGTGCAAATATCATGGCACTCGCGGTCACAGAACAGAAGATTGTTGACAGTTGAGAGAGTAAATGGCCCGTCTATTCAACAATGGGTACCTTCGGGAGTTCTTGAGCGACCGAGCCAAGAATCATTTCAGGAACAGGAATTCTAACAAACAGGAAGAACAAAAATAACCTCAACACGTCATTAACATGATCGTAGGAGGGGCTGATATCCCACAATGGACAACGTTGAAACGCACCAAAGTATCCATCACTAGGGAGAAACGAACTCGAGACTACATACCGAAGGGAACTTTATCTTTCAACGACGAGGATGCGGAAGGGATCGTGCAACCCCACAATGATGCACTGGTAATATCTGTACTTGCAAATAAAATTCGGGTTAAACGTGTGTTAATTGATCCAGGTAGCTCAGCCAACATCATTCGATCAAGGGTCGTGGAGCAGCTCGGTCTACAAGACCAAATCGTACTGCCATTTCGTGTTCTAAACGGATTCAACAGGGTGTATGAGACCATTAAGGGCGAAATAACGTTACCCGTAAACATCGCCGGGACCAACCAGGAGACTAAATTTTATTTGATCGAAGGGGACATGAGGTATAACGCTTTATTCGGGAGGCCATGGATCCACAACATGAGGGCAGTGCCCTCGACACTACATCAGGCACTGAAATTCCCAACACCCGACTAGGTCAAAATAGTCTACGGAGAACACTCGTATGCGAGGGAAATATTCGCGGTCGAGGAGGTAATTCCAACATATACCATTTCAACAACGAAGGACCCAAACTAGATGGTAAAAAGCGGGGCCAAATAGCAATCACTGATACCATCTTCGGTAGATTCGGACAAACAAAAGGAAGTTGAGGATGATGATTATGGGATTCCCAGATCTTTTATAGCCCCCGATAATTCCGATGCCACTAAATCGACGGTTGAGGAGCTGGAACAAATCATACTGCGACAAAGCTTGCCTGATTGAAAGGTATACCTAGGCACGGGCTAAGCTCCGAGCTCGAGGAAAAACTCATTCAATTTCTTATAACTAAGGAAGATTATTTCGCTTTGCCCCACCTCGATATGACAGGAATCATGCCGGAGATAATCACTCACAAGCTAAGCCTAGACCCAAAATTTCACCCGGTTAAACAAAAGAGGAGACCCCAGTCTGAGATCAAGCATGCTTTCATCAAGGATGAGGTATCTAAACTTCTTAAAATAGGATATATTTCTGGAGGTTAAATACCCGGATTGGTTAGCAAACGTAGTGGTAGTCCCTAAATAAGGAAATAAACTAAGAATGTGTATAGACTACCAATATTTGAAGAAGACATGTCCCAAAGACTCTTTTCCTTTGCCCAACATCGACCATATGATCGATGCCACGGCTGGCCACGAGATCCTCAGTTCTCTCGACGCCTATTCTGGGTACAACCAAATACGGATGGACCCGGGTGATCAAGAAAAAACTTCCTTCGTCACTAAATACGGCACATACTATTATAACGTAATGTTGTTTGGATTAAAAATGCCGGTGCTACTTACCAACACCTAGTAAATCAGATGTTCGAGGAACAAATAGGAAAATCAATGGAGGTTCACATAGATGACATGTTAGTTAAGTCCATGTGAGCAGAGAACCATTTAAAATATTTGTAGGAAACATTCAGCATACTAAACCTAGAAAATGTGCATTTGGAGTTGGGTAGGGTAAGTTCATCGGATTTATGGTATCCAATCGGGGAAGATCAATCCCGATAAAATCAAAGCCATCGAAGATATCACGGTCGTGGATAACGTAAAGGTTGTGCAAAGGTTAACCAGGCGAATAGCCGCCCTGGGGCGATATATTTCGAGGTCGTCCGACAAGAGCCATCGATTCTTCGCACTGTTGAAGAAGAAGAACAACTTCTCTTGGACCCCGGAATGCCAACAAGCTTTTGAGGAACTCAAGAGGTATTTATCGAGCCCGCCCCTGCTTCACACACCGAAGACAGACGAACAACTGCACTCGTACTTGGCATTCTTGGAGATAGCGGTAAGTGGAGTTCTAGTTCGGGAAGAGCAAGGTACGCAACTTCCAATATACTATGTTAGTAGGACCTTAGGTGAGGCCGAAACTAGGTACCCTCACCTGGAAAAACTGGCGCTCACTTTGCTAAGTGCCTCTAGGAATCTAAAATCATGCTTCCAATGTCACTCTATTGTGTCGTAACTACTTGCCCATCGATGAATGTTATGCATAAGCCCGAACTCTCGAGCCGATCGGCCAAATGGGCCATAGAAATAAGTGGGTACGATATTGAGTGTCAACCTCGGACCGCCATTAAGTCACAAATTTTGGCAGACTTTGTGGCGCCTCAAACGCAAAAGGGTCCAGACTTGGCATCGTACTAAAGCCACCAACAGGTAATATAATTAGATAATTGACTGTGAAATTGACTAACAACGAGGCCGAATATGCGGCCATGAATGTATCCCTCGAACTAGCCAAGAGCTTGAGGGCAGAGATGACCGAAGCAAGTGCGACTCCCTCCTTGTGGTAAACCAAATCAATGGAACATTCGAGGTTAAAGAGGAAAGAATGCAAAGATACTTGGATAAATTACAGGTGACATTACACCGGTTCAAAGAATGGACTTTGCAACACGTACCTCAAGATCAAAACAGTTGGGGTTGTCGGTCGAAGACGACGAGTTCAACTCGGGAGAAGTCGTACAACTTATGAGATCAGTAATGGAAGAAGGCCACGCCGAGATCAACTCGACGGGCCTAACTTGGGACTGGAGGAATAAGTACGTGGAATATCTCAGGTCCAGTAAACTGCCCTCGGATCCAAAAGAGTCAAGGGCCCTGCGTACAAAGGCGGCCCGATTTAGTCTGTCCGAAGATGGAACCTTATTCAGAAGAACATTTGATGGCCCACTTGCAATATGTCTAGGGTTGGGTGATACTGAGTATGTTTTGAGGGAAATCCACGAAGGTACCTGTGGAAATCATTTTGGCGCCGAATCGCTGGTTCAAAAAATAATCAAAGCCGGTTCTTATTGGATCGACATGGAAGAAGACACAAAGGAGTTCGTTCAAAAATGTGAAGAATGCCAAAGACACGCTTCGATGATCCAGCGACCAGGGGAGTTGCTGCATTCAGTTTTTTCACCATGGCTGTTTAGGAAGTGGGGAATGGACATCGTTGGCCCCCTTCCATGGGCACCCGGTAAGGCTCAATTTATATTGTTTATGACTGACTATTTTTCTAGGTGGGTAGAAGCCTAGGCGTACAAGAAGATCAGGGAGACGGAGGTCATCAATTTCATTTAGGACCACATCATATGCCGATTCAGAATGTCAGCCGAGATTGTATCCGATAATGGGAAACAGTTCATCGAAAGCAAAGTAACCAAATTCCCTGAAGACCACAAGATCAAAAGGATCCTATTGACACCCTATTACCCTAGTGGGAATGGACAAGCCAAATCTACCAACAAAATCATACTCCAAAACCTTAAAAAGAAAAGTTATCCGACGCCAAAGGAAGATGGAAGGAAATATTACCCGAAGTCTTGTGGGCATACCATACAACCTTAATGTTCAGTATCGGGGCTACCCCGTTTTCTTTGGTTTATGGTGCCGATGCTTTGATACCGGTCGAGGTTGGGGAACCAAGTATCAGATTCTGATATGCAACAAAGGAATCGAACGACAAAGCTATGAGTACGAACCTGGAGCTATTAGATGAAAGGCGCGAAGCCGCCCTTGTCCGGTTAGACGCCCAAAAACAGCGGATCGAAAGATATTATAATCGAAGGGCCAACCTTCGACACTTCAAATATCGGGGATTTGGTACTAAGAAAGGTCACACTAAGCACCCAAAACCCGAACAAAGGAAAACTGAGGCCGAACTGGGAAGGACCGTACCAAATTATCGAGATCACCGGGGAAGGATCCTACAAGCTCGGAACAATGAATGGCGAGCAACTACGGAACAATTGGAATATAACTCACTTAAAGCGATACTACTGCTAAGGTATGGCCCCGTTCTTTCCTTTATTTACATCTTAAACTAACCCCTACAGGTAACTAACAAGGGACGGTACGAGGTTTTAGGTTTGAAAGCACGCGTTGCACTCTTTTTCCCTTAAGCCGGTTTTGTCCCAAATAGGTTTTCCGATAAGGTTTTTAACAAGGCAACAAGTAAATCGTGCTAACTTAGAATTGAAGGCCGGGAACGAACCGGTGATGATGATCATAACAGCATTCGAGGCCCCTCTTCGGTCAACCCCGAACACTAGGGGGTATTACCCTCTGATATCGACTTTAGCATGGAAAGAGACTTCGGGATTGAAAGGTCTCAATCGATAAGATTCGGTGTAAGGGCCAAAAGATCAAATGAACCGTGCCCACATAGACTGCTCAAACCCTGACAAAAAACATATACACATACATTAATATTATGCACAAGAATAAAGAGAAGTCTCTTCCTTGCAAACATCTTGTCTTTTAAAATTTATTCTTTTACATTTCTTTAGGAATTCCCTACTTCCGATCCCCCGAAGGAAACGAGCCCAAGGGCCGCCTTAACCTGAGTTCGAATAACCACTCTCTCACTCGGGGACTGCCGTCCGAAAAACAAACTCGGACGGTTCAAGCTATTAGATCTCGGGGGTATAAGACCTGTTAGGCAACTCCCGAATTTTATAGGTTAAGGCCACCCCCACTAGGGGACTGCCATCTTAGGCAAACTCGGATAACTCGGGATAATGATATTAACACGGGACAATACCCGAAGTATAAAGGCTACGGCCACATAAACATAGCCCGAAGATGTCCGAAGCCTGTAACAGAAACAACAAGGCCTTGAAATTTATTAACCGGTTCTAAAGGCTACCCTCCGTAAACTATAAACCTAAACTACTTTGAGGAAAAGTTTTTGCTAAATCCAAATTACCACGATGCCTCAAAACGAAATAATGTTAAAGGCAATGTTCGTTCGAACCTTCGGACACGACCTAACTATTTCATGCTAAGGCATTTTGATCTTTGCGAATACAAATAAAAAAGCAAAGGAAAACTTCAAAAGCCGTGAAAGGGAAAAAAGCCTCATATATATATCAAAAATTCTTTTTACAAGAGTTGAATAGCCCCAATACAAATTTTTTACAAAGGCCGAACGGCCTCAACAAAAAAGATGATACAGAAAACCAAAGGCTAAGGCCGTTCCGGGTTAAACCCGAGGGCATGAAGCTTATTTCGCATTTCCTGAACAAATAGGCTAAGGCCGTTCCAGGTTAAACCCGAGGGCATGAAGCTTATTTGGCATTGCCCGAACTAAATGCTAAGGCTATTTCCGGGTTAACAAAAACCCGAGAAAACAAAAGCTTACGAAAAACACACTCTCGGCAAGTCATATTCTAAAAGCATAAGTATTTCAGGAAAAAGTTCCTGGACATACCGGGTCCCACAGTGCTTTAGTGATAATGAAATCCAAAGCCAAGCCTATTCAAAATTCCGGACATGACTACTTAATTCTAAGGCATTTCAATCTTTGCAAAAGATAAAAAGAAAATCAAAGGAAAGAACTCGGGAATTATCAAAAAGAAATAGAAAAGTTGTATTTTTGAAGTATTGTCTTCACAAAAGCAGAGCAGCCTTGACACACAGTACTAAGTACAAAAAGGAACAAAATCAAACAGAAGCGGTCGAATCTTGGTCAGATCCCGCCTCGTCATTGAGATTTCCGAGGGCTTCTCCAACCACGGACCTGACTAAGCCCTCAAAATCATCCTCCTCGGGATAGGCCAACTTCGTGGCCTCGGCTTCAAACAACTTAGCATCTTCAATCTCCGCAAATAAATCAAAACATCGAGCGTGAACTTCCGCGAGGGCCTGCTTACTGGATTTCCATTTTATATGCTCGACCATATTTTTTAATTTGTCTTGAGCAGCTTTGGCATCAGCCTTGTACTGGGTCACCATTTCATCAGCTTTGGCCTTGACCACAGCGACTTCCGACTTGGCCGTTTTTAAGCTCCTTGGCCAGATTATCTCGATCTGAGACGGCCGAACCTAGCCGAGATTAAAGCTCCCCAACTTTTTTTGTCAGAATCTCGACCCTTTCCTTTGCCGTTCTTAGTGGATTTCGGCTGAAGTTAGTTGTGCCTGAACAACCTCTTTTCCCGAGGCCAAACAATCCGTCTTGCCTCTCCATTAATCATTCTCAGCTTTGACTACATCTATTTCAGTTCGAAGCTGATCGATCCGATCGAGTTTTTGATGGACCTGCGGATTTTGGCCATCAGTCATCGAATCAAATTCATCATCACTTACTTCAAAAACTTTTACTTGCTCGACCAAGTCAGCATGATCCTTTCGAGCTACCTCCAGCTCGGCACAGAGGTTCTTAGCCTCCCCTTTGAGCTTCTCACTAAGAAGTTTAAAGGCGTCTCTCTTCTCAGTAAGCTCTCGAACTTCAGCTTCAAGTTGTTTCAGGTCATCCCGGTGCCTCAAAAAAGCCTCGTGATGAAGCACTGAACCTACAAGCAAGAAAAGAAATGCTAAGTTATCTGCGAAAAAATCTAAGTATAAGTAAAAAATTCACTTAGGGAAGCATGAAGTTACCTGGTTCAACGCATGTTGCACTTCGTTGAAAAGGCAGGGTGCATTTACCACGTTCATCTTAGTTTGATCATCTTCGGTCACCAGACACCGAAGATAGCTGGCCAGCCTTACGGGATACGCACTCGAAACAAGACATTTACTGACCAATCTCGGGCTCGAAGAGGGCCCACTTGCTTCTGGGGATTGGCTTTTCCTCTGTATATCTAAGTCTCCCAAACCGGTAGCGTCTTCCATGGCCGTCGAGTCCACGCCATCGAAGATACCGCAGAAAAGGTCATTTGTTCCATGAGTCCCTTCTGCAGGGCATTCTTTAGCAGCTTCCGCCTCATTAAACATCGATTCTGTGAATGATGGTGACTCAGCAACCTCTATTACGCCAAGTGCCTCCTTCGAGGTGTCGCCCGCAACTCGCGAGGATCCGGCCCCGACCTCCTCGGTTTCTCTAACTTGAGGAGGGACAGCCTCACCCCCTCCGGCTTGGAATCTCATTGACCTTCGGGCTGAGGCGGCACGCTATCCATCAGTTCAAAGGCCCCTCCTTCCTCATTAGACTCATCTCTTAATCGGTAAAGTGAATCCGGAGGCGGCGCTCGAACACTGGTGCTTTCTTTCGGTTTTCGCACCAATCGCCTCTTCGGTTTATCTTTCTCAGGTCCTGGAGAACTCGGAGCCTTTTTTCTTTTCTTCTCTTTATCCTGCTTCGAAGAGAGGAGCACGATGAAGACATCTTCATCACCAGACGGGGGCTTCATTTCGACATATTTGGGAAGACCTACAAACGAAGAATAAGTGAGAGCGAATGCAGCTAAGAAAACTAAGTGTTAGTTCACTTAGTAGAGAAATCTCACTGTGAGCACGGGCCTCCCACTGACCCTTCAAAGGTTAGCGCCACACGCGCTTGGAATATGGTTTTTGCGACACGATGCCCTCGACCCACTCCTTGTGTTGAGGAACTATATCCAGCGTCCGAGCAACAGCTGCATCATAAAGAATCGATAAGGAGAAGGGCAAAAGAAAATTGATAAACAAAATCATAAAGGCAAGGTTATACTTACACTTCATGTTCCATTTGTCAGGAAATGGCATGTCCTTGGCCAGGATTAAGTTCGAGATCTTCACTCGAACGAATCGACCCAACCAGCCTCGGTCCCAATCCTCGTCGATGCTCGAGAATGGGGCCTTACTGGCCCGACGAATAAGTTTTATTAGCTCCCTTCGATAGAGTCGGGGACTATACAGACGCATGAGGTGATCGCTGGTGAAAGGACACCTCTTGATCTTGTTTACAAAGAAGCGGAGGAAGATGACTATACTCCGGAAGGAGGGATGAATTTGGCCTAGGGTCAACTCGTACCTCTTACAAAAGGCGATGATGACCGGGTCCAAGGGGCCCAACATGAAGGGATAAGTGTAAACACTTAAAAACCCTCCACGTGGGTGGTGACTGCTTCCTCGGGCGCAGGAACCACTACATGCTTACTGACACAGTTGCAGTCCTCCTTGACCTTGTCAAGAACACTGTCGTGACCGAACATATGTATCTCGAGACCGGTTCACAGCCTGGTACCGAGGAGGTTTTCTCAACCTTGAAATCTGCTCCGGTTCGACACCCCCTAGGGACGAACATCTTTAGAAGGGGTTCCGATGTCAGTTCCTCAGTAACAACAAGCAAAACGCCCTCAGTAGGTTTCAAGGAAGAGGGAGTTTCTTTTTGGGGAACAGACTTAGAAGTCTTTGCCATTTTTTGATGAAGATGAAGAAGAAGAAGAAGGAGTTAAAGGGGTACGCTTGAATAGTTCAAACAAAGGAGAAACCCTTACAAAACTCTCAAGGAATTGGGGAAAACACTAGAAAATGCAAAGGTTCTTCAAGAACAAGAGCAGGAAAAGATTGGATGTAAAGTTTGAATGAATGAAGGAGGAAATATTTATAGTTTGCAAATGACAGTTCAAAACCTGTAGTGGCTGACTAGCAACTGACGAATATTTAATGCCATTTAGATGTCACTGGCGAGATATTTCGCTCATTTTGTCGTTTCTGGCACAAAGTATCGAGACAAGGATCGAGGGATCATATTTTTTCTCATCGTTTACTCCCCAAAAAAGGAGGGGACTATCTGTATACAGTAGAAATCGACCTCATCCATTGCATGACAGATCGGGGATGAAACATAATGGATTGAAGATCGACCCTGGGGTTCCATCGTACCTAGACACGATATTAGAACATACATCTTCAAAATTATCAAGTTTGTAGCCCTGGAACTGACCGCCTCCGAATTAGCTCGAGAAAATATTATCAAACCAAAATAATGAAAGGCCGAAATATCTGTAACCGGTCAGATTTCACGGCGGGAATCTCGGCACGTATCAATGAAACTGATTAATTAGCAAATCATGGGATTTTTTATCTTATACAGAATTGTACCTAAAGTAGGACTCCTTTATTATATAAAGGGGGTTTGATTATTTGTAAAGCACATTTTAACACGCACCCCAAAGCAACAAACTATTATTTCTAGTCGTTATTATCTCGTCACTTTGTTCCGGCACTGATTGCAGCATCTTTGACTCGAGGGTAACCACCTTCAAGGCCAAGATTGTTCAACCTGTGTGGTTTGCATTTACTTTTTTATCATTAATTTCAATCTAAATATGATTTCTCATTTTGTATCAAGTTAGATCACATATCCTTAAAATCGCGTATCAATTCAATTGTTATCCAATTTTGAGGGTAAACAATATAAACGATAGATGTGGTAATTCATGTTGTTATAGGATGATACATTCAGTAAGTATAATGGATATTTTTGTGAAAATATATATGGATAGTTTAGATGAAGAAAAAGTGAGGACGAATGTAATGTACGAAAAGTAAAAGGAAAACTACATGTATACCTACGTTGAAGAATCCAGTACGACCAATTATTAAAGCACTCTTTAATTTCGCTCAGATCTAAAGTGAATTCATGAAAGGAAAAAAAAAGAGGCTGAAAATGTTCTTCTTTACCTGAATTCTTCGTGATAGACTCAATTTTAGTCATAGCCAAAAACTTAAAATTCTTGACTTTGTTTGTAAAAGATAGAAGTGACATATGAAATATGTGGTGTATACCATATTGTTATAAATTGATATTAGGTAAGCATTTGTTCTCCTTAAAGGAAAACCAACATAGCTTATATTCAAAAGACTAGATGGGGAACTAGGGCTGTTCAAAATCGAAGTGTAACTGTTAATCGAACCGAAAAAATGGCTTATTGGCTTATTGGTATCATCTTATCAGGGTAACGGTTGGTGAACGGATTAAAATTTTATATTAATGACTTAAAGGTTTTGAGGGCGGATTATTTAGTTTCTTTATCTGATAAATCGTTAACCCATAAAGAATTTTTATATTTATATTTTTACCTCTATGTATATAAAGTAATATTTGAAACCTTAAAGCCTAAAATCTAAATCCCTAATTTATCAAATCTCAGCCCCGATAAGCACCCCCTAGCCCTACAGTCGTCTCTCTCTTTTCCCTAATTGAGAGTATATGTAAGACAAAGAAACATGTATTCACATTCATTGCTTATATGTAGAACAATTATATTATTTATAACCTTGAAAAATAATTATGAATTTTCTGTTTATCAAATTTAAATATTTTAGCCAATAAACCATCCGATAATCGTTAATTTGATACCAATTCGCCGGTGTCTTATTGTATGGCTAGCTGATTACTATATTTATAAATCGATAACCAATAAGCCGAACTGTTAAGCATAAATAACCGCCTGATCCGCCCGATAAGCACCCCTAGTGGGAACTAAGGCTCGGGATGTAGATAGATTTAAGTTGCGGTACTCAGGAAAGGTAAGGGACAAGAACGGGATAGACATGTTGGTCGATAGGGAACTATGAGAGGTAGAGGTAGAGGTTAGGAGGGTGAATACAGACTGATAGCTATTAAAATGATTGTGGGAGGGTCTACTTTAAACATAATTAATGCTTAGGTGCCTCAAGCGGGAATGTACAAAGAGGTTAAAAGACACTTCTAGGATGATTTAGACGGGTTGGTGAATGGAATTCCGCACACCGAAAAGCTAATTATAGGAGGAAATTTCAATGACCAGATCGGGACAACTTCTAGGGATTATGACGGTGTGCATGCCCGCTTCGATTTTGGCGATAAAAATGGAGGAGGAACTTCAAAATTCTAGTGTGCTAAAGCTTTTGATTTGGTGATTGCTAACTCGTGTTTCTCAATGAATGAGGAGCATTTGGTCACATTTCAGAATACGGTGGCCAAAATCCAAATTGATTATGTACTACTCAAGAAGTATGATAGAGGTCTTTGCATGGATTGTACAGTTATCCCGAGTGAGGATCTCATGACTCAACATAGGCTATTGGTTATGGACTTAGAGATCACGAGGAAAAGGAAGAAGAGGGATGTGTATGGTCAACCTAGGATCAGGAAAGGAGCCTTGACCAAGGACAAAGCTCAGCATACCGGAGAAACATTACTGGCTATAGGGCCTGGGGGAGTAGTGGAGACGTGAATAGTATGTGGACTATCATGACCCAATTCCTGCCATAGGCCGTGATGGCGCCAAACACTGCGGTTAAGCAAGCCAACAATTAATCAACATACCGACCGATAGTCCATAACATATCCAAAATTGCAACAACTATAGTGGTATCAAGCTTCTAAGCCATGCTATAAAAGTTTGGGAGAAACTGGTAGAAGTGAAGGTGAGGAGGATTGTATCTATTTTTGAGAACCAGTTAAGGTTCATGTTGGATCGTTCAACTACAGAAGCCATTCACTTTGTGTAGACATTGTTGGAGCAGTATGGAGAGATGAAGAAGGACTTACATAGAGTGTTTATTATTCTGAAAAAAGTATACGACAAAGTCTCGAGAGAGATTCTATGGAGATGGTTGGAGGATAAAGACATGGTTATAGCCTATATTAGGGTGATTAAGGATATTTATGATGGAGCTAAGCCTAAGGTAAGGTCAGTGAGAGGAGACTCGAAACACTTTCCAGTTGTGATAAGGTTGCATCAGAGATTAAGCCCATTTTAATTTCCTTGGCAACGAATACATTCACACGACATATTCCAACTTAGATGCATGATGTATGTTATTTTCAGATGGCATTGTTATGAATGACGAGACACGAGGTGGTGTTCACAAGAGGCTGGAAGTTTGAAGACAAACCCTAGAGTCTAAAGATTTTAAGTTGATCAAGACCAAGACAGAATACTTGGAGTGTAATTTTAGCTACGTGACCCAGGTAGCAGACAAGGATGATTGATGTTTGGTGTAAAAGATATATATTTCTATGTAAATCACCTCATATTTGGCTCTTGTTTTATGAAATTGGGATGCTAATTGCTTCGATTCATGTTAATGTAATGTGTTTTTATGTGTAGGAATGAGTCGGGAGCAATTGGGGGCGAAATGGGCAAGAAACGAGCCAAAACGAGACGAAAGCGGACCAAGAGGCATTGGGCGCCACAGGCAGCGCCTGGCGCCACCTTTGGCGCTGGAGGCAGAACATGGAAAGAAGTCACTGGACACAGCGCCCTGGGGGGCGCCTGGCGCCAGCCAGGGCGCCGACTTCGGGAAACTATCCTAGTCCATTTAGGAGTCCACTATTTTGACCCTACCCCTTCCCAACTCCTATATAAACACCTCCAAACCCAATAGGAAGGAGGAGAACGTGATTTGGGAGCCAAGAACGCTACGAAATATCGCACAGAAGCAATTGATCTTCAGTTCTTCATCTTTGTCTAGTATTTTTATATAGTTTTTCAATACTTTATCATTTGATTATTCTGAACATGAGTGGCTAATCACCCCTTGTTCTGGGGTTGTGATTAGCCATGAATATTGTGATTCAAAATTGACAATTCCTTGTTTATAATTCATAATCATATGGTTGTTTCTTCAATTCTATGCCTAATTGCTTAATTGTTTTGGCCATCAATTAAGTTCTATCAATTATCTATGCTATGTTTGGGAAAACTATGTTTAGATTAGAAAAGAATTGAAGAAAGCATGTTCTTAACCTTTTAAGAGGGGCGGATTCGTGGTTAGGATAGGAATATACTTAATCATCATGCTTAATTGAATATCGTATTTTTATTGCGTTCTTGATAGATTAATTCCATAGGAATATAGGTGTTAATCATATTAAGAATAGGCAAATAGTACTTCGGAAGAAGGCTATGAGCATGTTTATCGATTAATTAGCAACCATACATGAATTATATGAACGGGAAGTTAATTTGAACATAATAGGATTGATAAAATAATCACAACCCTGGAATATTTGTTTTATTGATTACACAACACGTAATTTGTTCTTCGCAATTATTAGATATAAATTAGAATTATAAGTTAGAATAATCCATCTATTGAATTTGACTTTTGCTTGTTTAAATAACAATATTAGTCTATTAGAAAGTTGTTAATTTGAGTCCCTGTGGGTACGATAACCTAGACTTACAATCCTATATTACTTGTCGACCGCGTATACTTGCGTGTGCGTTAGGGAGCAACAAGTTTTTGGCGCCGTTGCCGGGGACTTAAAAATTTACTACTTTACCAACTTCAGCTTATATTGGTTATTTATTCGAGTTCACTAATCGGCTTACGTTGTTTGCACACACAGCCTCTTCTATTGAATGCGGAGGAGTAGAAGCGCAAACAACCTTCTTCCTTTTGATCCAGAAATTGAACGAACACTACACAAAGTAAGGAGGGAAGTAGAAGCCAGAACAAGAATTAACAGAGAGTTGGACATTGTTGTTCAACCACAGCTAATTGAGATGGCGGGTAACGCGGAAAGAGCAGTAATTGAAGCTGCAAGACCAAATCTTGCCAACATGACTCAGGCGATTGTCAAGCCTGAAATCACAAGGCACTTTGAGTTAAAACAATACATGGTGCAGCTAATCCAGTCTACAGGGCAGTATGTGGGACTGTCGCATGAAGACCCACAGAGACATATTCAGAACTTTTTGGAAATCACAGACACTTACAATTATCCGAATGTGTCTAAGGATTATGTGAGGTTGACATTGTTTCCCTTTTCTCTATTAGGGGAAACAAAGGAGTGGTTGCAAAAGGAGCCTGCTAATTCTATTTACACATGGGATGACCTGGCCAGAAAATTTCTGATCAAATTCTTTCCAACCAAGAAGACAAAATCGCTGAGAAGCCAGATTTTGGGATTTGAGCAACGGGAAGGAGAAACTCTTCGACAGGCATGGGAAAGGTATAAGAAGCTACTCAGGGATTGTCCACACCATTGCCAGACAGATGAGGTCCTGGGACATACGTTTGTTGATGGGCTAGATGAAGCTTCAAAAATGAACCTTGACTCAGCGTGCGGGGCCAGTTGCATGGCCAAGCCGTATAGTGAAATTCAACTCCTACTGAATAATTTCACTGCCAATGATCATAATTGGCAAGGTGACGGTGACTCGCGCAGAGCCATTAAACAAAAGGGAGCTGGGTTGATCGAATTGGATGACCTTGCAGCTATGAGAGCAGAGATGGCTAAACTGGCCAATCAGATGAACAGAATGACAATGCAGCAGGTTCAACCAAGACAGCAGGTCCAACAATTGTCACTATGCTGTGAAATGTATGGTGACAACCACATGAGTGATATGTGCCCCACAAATCCGGAATCCATATATTATGTGGGACAACAGAACAGGGGGGCCGTAAATCAGAATACACAATATGAGAACTCCTACAATCCAAATTGGAGGAATCATCCCAACTTTTCATGGGGTGGTCATCAGCAGCAGCAGAATCCAGGAAGACCGCAAGGGCATTATAATCAACAACAAAGGCAACCTCCGCAATCAGAAGATAATACGAATGAGTTATTAAAGCAGCTGGTGTAGGACAACAAGCAATTCAGAACTGATTACCAAACCCTCACCACAACAGTGAGGAATCTGGAACGATAGTTGGGACAGCTGGCCAGGGCTCAAAATACTCGACCAGCTGGAGCTCTACCCAGCGATACTGAAGCTAACCCAAGGGCAGCACTGAATGTTGTATCATTAAGGAATGGGAGATAGTTGGAAGAGGTGGAATCGAAAAAGAAGAAGCAGGTGACCTTTAATGATAAGCCAATCACCATGGAAGCAACAACAGAGAAGGCTAAAGAAGCTGAAAAGTCGGTTGAAGAGGCAGGAGTTAAGCAACCCCCACAATTGGTTGCAAGGCCCCAACCTCCATTTCCATAAAGGTTACAGAAATTGAGGGATAAGGAGTCATACAAAAAGTTCCTTAACATTGTGAAACAGGTACAAATCAACATCCCATTGGTTGACATGCTGCAAGAGGTTCCTAAATACGCAAAATATATCAAAGATATTATGGCCAATAAAAGGAGATTGACTGAATTTGAAACGGTGGCACTCACCAAAGAATGTAGTTCGAGAATTCAAGGCAAGCTACCACAGAAATTAAAGGATCTGGGCAGCTTCACCATTCAGATTTCAATTGGGAAACATGCCGTAGGAAGAGCCCTATGTGATCTGGGGGCGAGTATAAACTTGATGCCACTCTCAGTATTCAGACAGTTGGGGTTGGGTGACCCACGCCCAATGACAGTTACATTACAATTGGCAGATCAGGACGTCCCATTTATTTTGGGGCATCCATTCCTAGCCATAGGCCGCGCCATTATCGATGTGTGCGAAGGTAAAATGACGATGAGAGTGAGTGATCAAGAAGAAGCATTCAATGTTTAAAAACCACTCCGGTTGCCAACCCATTATGAGGAATTAGCAATGACCTCGGTGGTGGAGAATGCGTCCACATCATTAGTGCCTTACATGAGCTCAGTTGATCCTATTGAACGAGCATCGATTGGGGAGGTGGAAAAGAGTAAAGACGGAACAATGGAAGCAGAAGAATTGGAAAGGCCTGCCACTCTGACCCGTCTCAGGTCATCTGTTGAGAAAGCTCGAAGGCTCGAAATCAAGCCAGATTAATAGGACAAATCTCAGTCGTGCCGCGACGTTAAATCAGGCGCTTGTTGGGAGGCAGCCCAATTTTTATTGCTTTCCTAGTTTAACTTCTTGATTTATTCTTTTAGACTAGATAGGGTAATACAATTAGGTGTAATGTTGTAGGACATGTAAGTTGTATAACGGTACTTCAAAAAAAAAAAAAATTCGGGAAACAGCGCCCAGGCCAGCGCCCGGCGCTGCAGGCAGAATGTTCCACGATTTTAAGTGTGGGGTCGGGATACTATAGCTCAACACTTGTACTTATGCTTCGATTTTAAGTGTGGGGTCATGTGACGACTTGCATGCCAACCTATGGCATATGTTTTGAACATTGCTCACATTCCTGTTTACTTGTGTTGCAGGATAATATGGCTCGTGACAACATTAGCAAAGGTACAAGCGTTGGAACCTCCTCCACCACCTCGTCGGTCCCTTAAAGAATGCGCAAACAGGGAGTTTTCTTCTCACCCTGCTCTATTTTACATGTTTGCATGCATCGAGGGCGATGCATTGTTTAAGTGTGGAGTGGGAAAATACCTAGGAAAATACCTGTGTTGTGAGTGATGTGAATATATATCATGTATGATTTAGTTTTATTTTGGTATGATTTAGTTTTATTTTGATCTTTTTAATAGTTGTATTGTTATTATTTTTTTTAGTGTATAAACTAATTTTTAAGGTATAAACTGACAATTTTTGAAAAAATTTCAGATTTTTCCCGACGATGGACCTTTTTCTTGAGGGATAAAGTTTGATTAAAAATAACAAAAAGATTTTATTTTATTTATAGGTTAGTTAGGTAATGTTCCTTGGTTTTTCTTAAGGCACCGGTTCTTTTCCAAGGATGTAGCTCGAACCGGGCAATTTCAATTTCGTTTTAGGACTATATTAGGAAGAACTGAGTTATGCAGTAATGCTTCTTGACATGGTTTATGCTAGTACAATAGGCTATGACACATGATCCACTTCCCGTTAGTTAAGTTATAAGCCTAAAGAAAATCCACCCAATCTGTGACACCTCTTCTCAATCGTTGACTTGCATATCATAAAATGTATTTAATGCTTAATTGTTTCAATTATATATGCTTTCTTAACTCGAAATTTGAACAGAACAGTCGTGATTGAGTCATGTGCATTGTGTGGGTAAGGTTTTTGATTCTCAATGCTGTCTTGTATAGTCTAGAACTTGCCCCGTGTGTTAATTGAAGCGAAATTGTAAGTTGGGCTAATCTAAGAAATGATATAGGCATTTTCTTGTGTGATTATGGATGTGCTTGTCACATCAAATATAAATTTGTCCATTGCTAGCCCCTTTGAGCCTATAGGCCTTTTCCTTTGGTACCTACATTACAAGCTATTCCCTTATTTTGTTCTTAAATTAGACCTTATTTGAACCTTTACCTCTTAAGGCACTTAGTTGCTAAGAGAAGTAAGGGTAGAGTTAGGGGGATTGTCTTGATTATAAACGGAACCGTGAAAAGACCTGTCGGTGCAATGAAGCTAAACTGAAGAATCACTAGCTGATGAAAATTTGTATGGAGTGTGAAAAGAAAAAAAGAAAAGAAAAAAAAGAGAAGGAAAAAAAAATTTGTTAGATAAAAATGTTAGTGAAAAAGATATGGAAAAACACCTCCTATTGGTTTGTGCTAGTGAAATGATAGAATTGCTGAGTTGAAAAAGAAAGGCTATGTATATGAGACAAGTTTAGTAAATTGAAAGAATAAAAGTGTTCAAATGTTGAGTGTAGTGTATTAAGTGCTTAGGAGGACTAGTCACTATTACCAGATATATCCTACCCATCCCCTAGCCTACATTACAACCTTAAAAGTCCTAGTTGATCTTAGATTTGGCTGGCTCAATTAGTGGAAATCTACACTACCAGCAAGCTTATGGTACTTTATGGGAAGCATATGAGTTCTTTGTGAGAGTGAGGGTATGTTGTTCAATTTTGTGTGATTTTATTCATATATATTCACTTTGCAGATTTTGGTGAGGGCACATGATTTCATGAGCGACTGGTAATGTGTAAATTGTCTTGTTAGGTAAGTATATGCATTGAAATTGCTTAATATGGCAAGTCGGCTTTTGAGGTTGGGTGGTGACAATTGGGTTGTTGGATGTTATTGAATAATTGTGCTTAAGTAGACTTTACGGGAAGCATATGGATTGATTATGTGTGCATGCTTATTTGCTAGTATTGATTGTGTTCAAAAGTATGATTTTGTTTGAAAGGTCGAATGTTTCGTGATGATATGAAGAGTTTGGTAATTGGGAAGGTTGTATATAATCCCATTGCTCGAGGGCGAGCAAGAGTCTAAGTGTGGGGTGTTGATGTTTGGTGTAAAAGATATATATTTCTATGTAAATCACCTCATATTTGGCTTTTGTTTTATGAAATTGGGATGTTAATTGCTTCTATTCATGTTAATGTAATGTGTTTTTATGTGTAGGAATGAGTCGGGAGCAATTGGGGGCGAAACGGTCAAGAAACGAGCAAAAACGAGACGAAAGCGGACCAAGAGGCATTGGGCGCCACAGGCAGCGCCTGGCGCCACCTGTGGCGCTGGAGGCAGAACATGGACAGAAGTCACTGGACGCAACGCCCTGGGGGGCGCCTGGCGCTAGCCAGGGCGCCGACTTCGGGAAACTGTCCTAGTCCGTCTAGGAGTCCACTATTTTGACCCTACCCCTTCCCAACTCCTATATAAACACCTCCAAACCCAATAGGAAGGAGGAGAACGTGATTTGGGAGCCAAGAACACTACGAAATATCGCACAGAAGCAATTGATCTTCAGTTCTTCACCTTTGTCTAGTATTTTTATATAGTTTTTCAATACTTTATCTTTGGATTATTCTGAACATGAGTAGCTAATCACCCCTTGTTCTGGGGTTGTGATTAGCCATGAATATTGTGATTCAAAATTGACAATTCCTTGTTTATAATTCATAATCATATGGTTGTTTCTTCAATTCTATGCCTAATTGCTTAATTATTTTGGCCATCAATTAAGTTCTATCAATTATCTATGCTATGTTTGGGAAAACTATGTTTAGATTAGAAAAAGAATTGAAGAAAGCATGTTCTTAACCTTTTAAGAGGGGCGGATTTGTGGTTAGGATAGGAATATACTTAATCACCATGCTTAATTGAATATCGTGTTTTTATTGCGTTCTTGATAGATTAATTCCAAGAATATAGGTGTTAATCATATTAAGAATAGGCGAATAGTACTTCGGAAGAAGGCTATGAGCATGTTTATCGATTAATTAGCAACCATACATGAATTATATGAACGGGAAGTTAATTTGAACATAATAGGATTGATAAAATAATCACAACCCTGGAATATTTGTTTTATTGATTACACAACACGTAATTTGTTCTTCGCAATTATTAGATATAAATTAGAATTATAAGTTAGAATAATCCATCTATTGAATTCGACTTTTGCTTGTTTAAATAACAATATTAGTCTGTTAGAAAGTAGTTAATTTGAGTCCCTGTGGGTTCGATAACCTGAACTTACAATCCTATATTACTTGTCGACCGCGTATACTTGCGTGTGCGTTAGGGAGCAACAATGATGCTCGGTAAACAAGTCATCGCTAAGAAAGGAAGTTTCAAGTATATTGGATCAGTAATATAAGAAATGGAAAAATTGACTAGGATGTTACACATCGTATCGGAGCAGGATGGATGAAATGGAGGCTTGCATCTAGTGTCCTGTGTGATAAGAATGTACTACTAAAACTTAAAGGTAAGTTTTATAAAGTGGTGGTTAGACAGACAAGGTTATACGGGCAAAATGTATGCCAGTTAAAAACTCTCATGTGCTGAAATGAGGATGTTGAGATGGATGTGCTGGCATACTAAGTTGATAAGACTAGGAAAAATGTAGGAGTGACCCCTATGGAGGTCAAGATGCGGGAGGTGAGGCTGCGATGATTCGAGCATTTGAAGAGGAGAAGCACAAATAATCCAGTTAGGAGGTGTGTGAGGTTGGCTTTGATGGGTATGAAAAGTGGTAGAGGTAGGCCAAAGAAGTATTTGGGAGAGGTCATTAGGCAGGAAATGACACATCTTAAGCTTTCCTAGAATATGACCCTTGATAGTAGAGTGTAGAGGTCGAGATTAAGATAGAAGATAGAAGGTAGTCGAACATTTTACTTTTTCCTTTCCGTACTGGTAGTTTTAGTGTTAGTATTATATCTTCTAATCTTATATTGCTATTACTACCTACTATTGATTCTCATCTGTCGCTTTGCTTTTTTATAATATTTTTTTAATTATTGTTACTGCTTGTTGTCACTGCTTCTTTTTTTTTAGTCGAAGGTTTAGAAACAACATCTTTTCCCTCTCGAGATAGAGGTAAAGTCTGCTTACACACTATCATCTCCAAACTCTACTTGTAAAAATTTATTAGATTTTTTATTGTTTTTGTTATAGTATTAGTATTTGGTAATTATTTGGTCCAAAGAAAAAGATATATGGTAAGCATAAGCAGAAAGACATTCTGCAAATGGCACACTATTATTTCTTCTGATTATAATGCTGTAATTAAATTCGATGTTTTCCCGAAAATCTTGGATCCCCTTTTCTGTTTTGGAATATACTATATGCATATCGTTGCAAATAAAAAAGAGCACTAAACCTAGTTAGATTTTGCGAGCTTAATTGCACATTAATTGCCATAATGATACAATTGATACTGTGAAGTCAAAAGAGAATTTTTATACAGGGTTTTCTATATTTTACAACTGCTATTCTGAATCTAACTAATGTCTTATTATGTAAGGTCCCTTAAAACTTCGCCAAAGATTTACGATTTTATAGTGCTAATGTCTAGTTAATACGATCGAAAGGTTGTAGTACAGATTTGTGGATTGTGCAATATGTTGCGGAGTGGGTGGAAAAATTGGCAAAAGAGGGCGATTCTACGGCCAGTTATGCGAACTGCAAATCGGTTCCCCTGACCGAAGAATTATCGCGGATTGGGGAAGAAGCAAACTAGAAGTTGAAGGTCATTTCGCGGTGGGTTATGCCGACCGTATAGCTGTTTCGCGGACCGCAGATCCATCAGGGAATTGGTCAGACCACCTAAAAAGAATTTGAAGGAGATTTCGTAGTCAAATGTGTAGATCGCAGAGCTATTATACAGACCGCATATCCGCCGCAAACTTGTCTAGTTCCAACCCAAAATCGAGGACCATTTCGCAGTCCATTTCGCGGACTGCAGAGGCATTTTGCGTTTCATGTCGCAATCACAGACTTGAGTCTGAGAGGTACTTTTGAGAAATTTCTAACCCAGTTCTATTTTTGTTAGAAGGGGATAAGGGGTTATTCTAGAGGGAAAATCTGGTATTTGAGAGAGTGTGTCATTCTGGAGAGCGAGAGAGAAGCTCCAATCTTTTATACTCTTCAATTTATTTCCATTCTTGGAGATTCAAGGAGGAAAACTCACAAGGTCTTCAAGTAACCAGGTAAGATTTTATCCCTAGCTAACATGCAATATTCAATAATGAATTCATAGGTAAGATTTCAGTATTGCGGCTTGTGGGATGGTAATTGGAAGCCATAAGCCCTCAATCTTGAATTTGGATGTATGTGAAGAATAGGAGATGTGATTCTTGGGTCGGGAATAAATGGTTGGGCATACAGTCACGATCCAGAATCTACCTAGTCGTGATGTAACACCAACTGCTAGGTAAGCCAAACATAAAATAATATAACTCAATTGAAAGATCATATTAAAAAGGAATAAAAATGGCTGAATTTCATACAACATTCCAAGAATTGGTAGTACAAGTCATGAGCCACTAAGATTTAAATTTACAAAGCTGATATAAAGAATGAATATAACACTTGTTCGAAAATACATAAACAAAAGTGCAAATCCTAAATTACCAAGAACATATAGTAGTTATATCCAGAAACAAGTACATCATCAATGCCAGCCTCCATCATCCACAGCAGCTCGACTCCAAGATCTACATGCAAGGTGCAGAACTGTAGTATGAGTACAAACAACCTCATGTACTCAGTAAGTAACCTGACTAACCTTAGTGAAGCAGTGACGAGGTCTTAAGTCAAGGATACTCACTATATACAACCTATACAACTCAAACACAAATACTTGTTCCTAACAACAATATCGAAGTTTAAACATGAAATACCGGTACAACTAAATAGTGCGCAAGCCTCTTAAGAGTTCAGCATATAGAGAATATATGCATTTGATTTCAGATAATACATCAACAATTGCATATAGAGAAGATACACATAGGTATTGTCCCAGTTTAACAATTCAGCATATAGGAAAAATAAGCATCTAACATCATTAAATCCTCAAGCTTGCATAAGAGAAGATATGGGTAAAAAATCAAATAATCCTTCTACAATTATATATAAAGAAGATATGCATGAAAACCAAGTAATCCTTCGACAGTGTCATATAGAGAAGATATGCATGATTAGACAAGTTATGTTGCACAGATTGATATATAGAGAAGATATGTACTTTGAATAATTTCTTAAATCATATGGCATATAGAGAAGATATGCTTAAAAGGCATGTAAACATTCAAGGACGAGCATATAGGAAGATACGCAAAATCCAACCACTGGTCAATTTTCATAATTCGTGTGTATGTCATCAAGGAGAAACATGCCAGGACGACCCTACGGGGATGGATCCTTATCAACACACTGCACGGACAACTCACGTGCATAGTCACCATACGAACAACTCACGCGCCATGATCCGCTCAAATTACACCTTAATAATAGTGTAAGCGATCGATGTCAAATATAGTAACCCAACTAGGTTGGGGTCGAATCCCACAGGGAATAGGCGTGAAACGAATATCTAATTAACGTAATATTTCACTTAGTCTTAATTCGATCAAGTAACAAAATAAAATAAATTGATGTTGAGTACGTAAAGAAAATTAAACTAATAATTGCAGCTTGAAAATAATAATTGAATAAATGTATGAAGTCGAGATACTAAGGTTGTGCTCCCCCTAATGAAGTAGAATGTATTGATATTGATATTAACTTCCGCTCTTGATATGCAATTGGTTCTTAGTAGAGTGATACCCAATATTTTCCAATATTTGGATAACGTATCCTCTTATGATTCTCCCGAATACATTAGAGTCGAAATTACGAATACCCAATCATTCACCGACTTAAAATCCTCTTATTCCTAAGTGATTTTGTTAAACAAGGGTTAAGGCCTTGAATCGTCGTTACTTATTTCTACCAAACCCTACCTTCCCTTTTCCAAGGTTCAATAGCGTAAATTGGCACCCGTTAATGTTTGCAACCACTAACGATTTAATTATGAACGAGAAATAAATAAACATCAAGATTCTTTCAAAATTGGAAGCAATATCAATTATTCAATAACATTCCACCCATCTAGGGTTCACAACCTCAGTATTAAAATTTAGCTACACATATTGAAAACAAAAGAACAATTAATAAAAGTTGAATTCATCTTACAACAATATGGATTTCCAAGTTTTGATCACCCAAAAATCTCTCCCAATTTGAAAATAACCAAAAGCACTATTTTGCAATTTGAAATCTGACCAGCCTCCTTGCACATAACCCTAGAGAGGCTATTTATAGAGGCCTAAAAACCGAGGTAAACTGAAATAACTTCTGGCCGACTTTTCCGTCTGCGATCGCATTCCTGTCGCATAACAGGAATGTGGTCCGCAGAATTGTCATCTTGTGTCGCAGACTTCACCAGGGCTTCTCCTTCCTATCGCATTTCAGAATGCGGTCCGTAGAATGATTCTGCGATTGTAGAATGCGGTCGCGATTCTCTTCTATTTTCCACCTCAAACTCTGTCCGTGTCTGCGATGAGAATGCGGTTAGCATTTCCATTCTGCGGTCGCATTGTTGACAGCTTTCTTACTTTAACTTAGGCTTGAAGTTCTGCCCGACTTTGCGATCAAGTTTCCAATTCTGCGACTCGCATATCCACTTTGCGGTCGTAGAATTGCTTCTGCTGTATAGTTGATTTCTTTTCTTGCCTTTGAACGGCTTTGGACTGCTTTTCACGCTTTTGGGTTTCTTTCATCCATGTACTGAAATTACACGAAAACTAAGTAAATATCATGATAATTAGCAAGTGGAACAAGCAATTTCTAATCAAATAGTATCAATATGTGCCGAAATTTCCCAGCACATCAACACCCCCAACTTAAGCTCTTGCTTATCCTCAAGCAATTAACACAACACCACCCTAACTACTACTCTACCTATCAAATATAAAGCAACATTGACCAAGGACAGTGGTTGTTGATAACATCGTATGTATAACTATCTTTTACTGTACCCCCTTCAAATCATAAAAATGCTTCAAAGAACAACCAATCAATTAGTGAACTTTTGAGCCTCAGCAAAGTAACTAAATGCTACTTTCAGCTGAATCAACTTATGCTTTGACTCCACGCTCAACTAGCTATCAACCTAGCAGTGTATGTGCCCTCACCAGAAAGAAAGTCCCATTCGCACAGTATTTGTCATAGAATAAATCAAGGGACAAAAAGACTAAAAACACTCTCTC